>SRMA01023905.1:0-60094 GCA_007224835.1 Danionella cerebrum
AAGGAAACTGGTACCTTTTTCTGGTAGATGGCAATCCAGTCAGTAGTGGCAAACCATTTGTGGCCCTTGATGTCATTGACGCCGTTCTTAAGGTTTCCAAAGCGCTTGGTCAGGTCAACCTGCAGCAGGTTTCTCAGCAGATCCTTCAGGTCAGAGCTAAAGTGTGAAGGGAAGCGGACCTGGAGGAGAAGTACGATTCAGGACATCAGTGTAACAGACTGGTCTTCTGGAACTTCCAGTTGACAACAACTTCCTTTATGAAATTCTACATGCCACTAATTCTCAGTCCTACCACAATCAGCGTTTCCTCAATCCAAACTAGTGTGTGCAAAACAACATTTTAGTGATGGAGAATGCACATGGGATTTGATATTCACCTTCCCAGAGACAATCTTCTCATAGATCTGGATGGGCTGGTCAGCAAAGAATGGAGGGTAACCAGCTGCCATCTCGTAGATGAGCACTCCCAGAGCCCACCAGTCCACCGCTTTATTATATCCCTAGAACACACATCAAGAGCAGTGGGCTATGAAGAAGGAGCTTAAAAGAAACTAGGGGGTAAAGCAGTAGTGAGACTCACTTTACTGAGGATGATTTCAGGCGCCAGGTACTCGGGTGTGCCACACAGTGTCCAGGTCCTGCCCTTTACGCGCTTCGCAAATCCAAAATCTGTTACCTGGAAACACAACAACAATCAATCAATCAATCACATTCTCTGATGAAACTTTCAGAGATATTTTCATCTATATCTAAATAAAAAATATTTTAATAGATACACTGTAAAAGGTTAATTTGTCACGTCCTGTTTTAATAGAAAGGTTACGTAGCAGTACTTTACACAGAGGTCCAGAGGTCCAAAAAAAAAAGAGAGCACAGAAGTATTTGGAGAAGTATTAATCTTTTCAATCAATTGAACATTTCGATATTTCATTGACAATTAATCACTGAAACCAGATCATGGAAAATGCTTCTGGTAGTTGTTATTTATGAAATTTTTTGTAATTTATGTTTCACATTGTAATTTTTTGGGTGCAAACTCATTTAGGCTATTTATTTATTACTTATAATTTGAAAGATTGCGACCATAGACTATATTGAGGATGATATTTGTTTTATCTGTCCTAAATCTTTTTTTATCTGTCTCCACACACCGATCCGAATTGAGATTTGCACAAATCTTCAGATGGCTTCTCAGCAGGGGGCCTTTCTTCTGGGTCGGGGAAATATCGATGCATGAAGATGACGTTTGAAGTACAACAGATGCACACCGAGCCACAGAGGAAACAGGAAAGAAGATGACGACAACAGAGAAGACATCAAGGAACCCATAGAAAAAAAAAATGGATGACGAGTGGTTTATTCTGTTGGTTGCTGATAACAAGGAGCTGTTTGACGAAAAATTAGAGAAGAGAGGATTTGTTGGGTGCTATTTCGTTCCTGTTTCCTGTGTGAAGTCGCAAGGGAAAATGTAGGATGAGAGCCACCGAGAGGCTCTTTCACGGCCTACTCACGTCATCAAAAGAGCCAGCTTTCATAGGGTTTTCTCCTTGCAAAAACTAAATCTGATACGGCAAGGTAAAACGCTTGCATTTAGTTGCCACCACTCGTTGGGTCAGATGTGTGGTGTCTTGTGCGAGGCGCGTTGTCGCACAAAACATTCAGATTCAGATTAGTATGTAGAGAGGCCTTTAATCGCTTTTAAGAAGAACTCGCAGCTCTCTTTAATAAATGCAACATATTTCCAAAGTCAAAGAGTAATTGTGTTAAAAGATCATTATTTTAATAGTGATAAAAAAAAATGGTGATTATTTTTTTCCAGAATATGCATAACAAACTATCCAATCGCTGAGTGGCTTTGAGAATGTGTTAAAAAGCACCATAAATATGCGTAAAGTATTGTTTTCATTCGTTTGGTTTGGAAGAAAGTTCCAACACGTGATCAGGAAAGCGTTTCTAATATCTAAGGATAGTCTCACACGGTGGCCCTTTCCTCCTGTGCATTCTGACCATCACTTCAACACATAACTCACAAATGTGCTTTAGGTAAAGGCAACAACGCGCAAACAAAACTTTCAGTGTTTACCTGTATGTAGCCCTGTTGGTCTATCAGCAGGTTTTCAGGCTTCAGATCTCGGTAGATAAGATCCAGAGAGTGAAGGTATTCAAAGGTCAGTACTATTTGAGCGGCGTAAAATCTGGCATGAGGTTCACTGCAGCAGAAAAACAGAGTTCAGATCCTCACAGCTGTTACCAAAGAATGAGGAAAGGCATCTTTTGAACCATTTTAGATTAAGAAATTGGTTCAGCATACTGCTTCAAAACATAAAACACTATTAAATTAATCCTCAAAAATTACCCAAACTACAGTGCATTGTAGAATTCTCATAACACACAAATGTAAAATTTTTTATAGATTTTACCATTCAAACTTTTTATTAATGTGATACTCAAAGAGTTCAAATTAATTGTACACAAGGGTGAACTGGATAAAGTTTACATATTTTTTTTTTTACCATTCGTGGGACTATTTTAATAGATTGTGCTTTTCAAACTTTTACACTAGAAAAAAAGCAGGTGATAAAACTTGTAAAGCATCACCAAATGCAAAACTTCTGGCCGTTAGAAACTTCTTCAACATGTAAACATGTATGTTGTGAACCATTAATGTCATTAATCTACAAATTTTCCTTTAACACTAGCATTTTATGTGATTTACAATAACATATTTAGACGTTTATATGCATTTATGGCATTAAATCTAAAAAGAAATGATGGATTTCTTAATTTTATAACTTTTAAAAATGCTGTTTAATAAAAAGTTACAGCTCATGTTTAAATCCATTGTAAAACGTTACTATTATATGGTCAACAATGGCATATTTTTCATGTAAAACAGGCATTTTTGTTTTTCATTTAAATATAATTTTCAAACAGATATGTATTTGTTACATGAAAACTAACATAAAACTGTTGTTTTCATCGCTTTAAAACTTTTGTAAATTACAAAATTACTCAGTGGTTTCTATGGAAGCCATCTTTGTTTAGCACACTCGATTTCAAATGTATTGGAAAATTAAGACTTGTGAAAATTATTTTATGTTTTTGAAGGGGGATGAGCTTCAAAAACAAACAAAAAAAAAAAAACCCTTTATGCTCCTGATTTTTTGTGCCAGGAAGTATTGACAATGAGTCTGAGTGTAGGCTTTCATTAGACTTCGAAAATGACCAAATTAAAGCATTCAAAAATGACAGCCATTTTATACACAAACTACACAAACATCTTTGAAACCCTCGTTTTCAAAGATATTGTAATCAAATTTTAAATTTAGCTTGGTATGGCTTCCTGCATTGCTTATCATCCATTATTTTTGCATTCAAAGTTCTATCACAGAGTTATTCTAGTCAAAACCACGCAAAATACTCCAAATGACTCAAGAACATATAATTCCTTTGGGAAATTTTTCTGCGTTACTGGGTAATGGTATTTACAGTTTGCAAGATAATGCTGAATAATAAAATCATTCACAATCTGTATAAATAGACTATTTCTTATTATGGAGAGATACATTTTATTCTCAAAATATCTAAATGTACCTAAAACTGAACTCAGTTCAAAATGTAATTAAATAACATTTCAAACAATGAAATCTAATGTAATCTGAAAGTATAAAGACAAGCCTTTCAAGAGACTAACCAACAGTCTTTGGATGACCTCCTTTGTTATTTTATGATTGAATCCAGGTCAACTGTATATCCAAAGCCATGTGATGAGTTCATTTTCCTTCTGAGTTGACCGAATATGGGTCTGATGAGTTTGATGATTCTGTTTTAAAGGGTCCCAATTGTTCTCCAATAAACTGTTGAGAGTCTGAAACCTGAGCGAGCTGATCCCACAGTGATGCACTCACCTGAACCGACCAATTCTGCGCAAGTGAGAGAACATCTCTCCTCCGGGAACATACTCCATAACCATGTATAGGTTCGTATTATCCTGAGAAAAGAAACAGATGAATTGAGAGCTAAACGTACAACTAAGACTTGAATAATTGTTCTTATATTCATCATTTTGTCAGCTCCAGGGAAGCATGGAGTGTGAGATCAAGAACTACAGCGGTCAATGTACCACACTCCCACAGTCAAGTAAGACCTGAGCCAAACTATTCCTGCTCCATTAGAGATAGCTCCCCTGGATGCCTCAGGCATTTCTCGCCAAGAAAGTGCCATGGGGAAAACGAAGGACACACTGGAGACACCAAAGGCCAGGGAATGCTTGAATATTGCCCCATAAAAGGTGGATAATGTGTCTAAGGAGAGGGAAGTCTAAGATTTTTGTCTAAGAGTTTGGACTGCCACCGCAATTTTGGTTAAGTATGAGGACTTTGAGGTCACTGACCTCCAAATATTAAGGAAAGGGGGCTGGCACTACATAAAGGCTTAGTTCCATTTCCAACCCTTAGCTATATCCCTTTCGTCATCTCTGTTTCGTGGACTTGCAGGTGGTTAAGGGGTATCTCAATTCTCCTTTGAACAGATGAAAGATCTAAGGCTAAGGGGGATGCATCCTTCCAAAACCAGTGAGGTCTTCCAAAACCAGTGAGGTCTCACACTTCCAAACAAAGGGAAAAGAATGAATTATCCTTTATCCAAACAAACACTAGGCGGCATGTCCATTTGTTTCTTGTTTAAAGATAGCCGCCAGCACATCAAATGAGACCCATAAAAATGGTCCCTTATAAGTTTTTCAAAGCAACAAAAGTTTTGATTTTAGTTTGTTTCAATGTGGTAAATAAGTGAGTAAGTGAGAGAAATGGAACACAGAAGCCCTCTGTCCTGACTTCACTTCCAAGATTTACTATCCAATCTTTGAGAAAAGCCTAAACATAAGAGTGAACTATCCGTGAATCAAATGAAAATTAAAAGCATTGATTGTGTCATTTATGCCCTCAAGGTTTGGGATTTGAGCAGTGTTTTGGATTTTATAGTCTGCAGAACACAGAGGGTACTATGGGGAACAAATGGGTTTCCCGATGATTGAGGAGCAGACCTTGACAAACTTTGTTGTGCAATGTGATTGACTGGGATCAGCACATGGAAGTCATTACATTTGCAATGCAGACATAATAAAAAGTGATAAAAATTCCCTTGATGGTGTTAGATGGGAAACTTTCTCAGTAAATTTCTCCAGACCATCAAGTCCATGGTGTCTAAATGGTTGCCTTTTGAGTTTTCTAGAATACCAGGAGTGATGAGAATACATACATCAGTTTAAGTTAAGCACCAAGTCAATCTTCACATTCATATCCCAACCCCCACAAAAGTGTACTTTAGGGCACCGGCTGAAGGTAAACAAAATGCAGTAAATCTGTTCTAGCAGAAAGAAGTTCAACCTTTTATTCAGCAGGAAGTATTAATTGAGGGGATAGGATGGTGTCATAATGAGGGCTTGAGTGTCCCTCAAGTGGACTGAACATTTGGGTACATTAAATAAAGCAAATCACATGGCAAATAAATTAATTTCTGAAATAATGCTTTAACATTAGCGATCAATTCAAATGGGTCATAATAGCAATAAAATTTCACCAAACACAAAGACGATTAGCTGAGCTCAGCGTTTCCCTTTAAAATCCTTTAGTGACTATCTAGAACTGCAACTCTTCTGCATCTTTTTGCATCGCGGCAGGAAGTACAGCTTGATCTGCAGCTGCTACTACTATCCATAGTTTGTTTGCAAGGAAATGGATATCAAACCTTTACAATATAATTACAGCATAGCAGAACAGTATTTAAATGCTTCTGACAGGTGTGAACATGGATGTGATATTACACACCAAAATTTGTGCATGCATTTAAAAATACATTTTAATTTTCAAGCCTCTCATGATTTCTGGTATAAGAATAAACTGCTTTACATCATAGTTGTGAAAACTCTATCTTTTATGCAATTCCATGTAGCCAAAAAAATCTGAAGCCCTGTTCCATGAAATTAATACTGAACTAAGATTGGCTGGTGATGTGCCAGTTGAAGGAATCAATGGGAAGATGTCTCTAAACAATCAGAAACATTCGCAAGTCTGATGTCAACATGAATCTATAAACAAGGGTTTGGTTCCCATCACATACGGTTCCAAGACCTCCATAATTCTTTCCTAAACACCAACACTGCCACCATCAAAATGAAAGCGAACACATTTTTTTATAACTCTGATGACAAATATCGTGTACCTTGAAGGAGTGCTCAAGCCGCACCAGGAAGGGGAAGCTGACGGCCTGCAGGATGCGCTTCTCATTCAGAGTGTGTTCGATCTGTTTCAGCTTTACCACCTGATTGAGATCAGAGGATGAGAGCCCACAAACACACGGAACGAGACATATGCAGAGCCACAGGAGATGCACACTGACTGCGTACCTTCTGTTTGTCGAGGATCTTCATAGCAAAGTGCTGCCCCGACTCTTTGTGCTTGACTAGCATGACTCGACCGAAGGACCCCGTGCCGAGAGTCTTTAATCGCTCGAAATGATCCAGAGCTGCCGTGTTCTGGGAAAAATGAGAGGACACAACAGAGAGTCGTTTTTGACTTGCATACTATTACTATTAGACATTTTGTTCCAAAATGCAATAAACACCAATTGTAAATAAAAAAAAATGTTCCCGCCCAAAAAAAAAAAAAAAAAAACACACACGCCAATCTATAAATTTGGCCTCTGTTCAAAGTCATGTTGCTTTTTTAACAACTTGATTTCGCATGAACATTCCAGTTAAGTGTTTTCACAATATGCCATATATCCATTTGGCCGAATCAACAACACACTTTTAGATCACATGACTAGCAAAAAATTGTTTGCTATGTTGGGGAAATAAATTGGTTAATTTTGAATGTTAAAAAAGGGTCATGGATCATTTGGGTCACTTTGAAAGAGAATTAAGCCATTTCCATGCAAACCCTTTCTTGGGTAAGAAACGCTTTTTATCTCAATTTAACTTGGATTCATAACATGAATTAATGGATTAATAACATTTGGATTCAAACTCTTAATTTGGTAGGGGCGTGCTCACTATGGGTGAAGGTAAGAGCACCCTTGAAATAACACATTTGGTCTCTATTCAAAGTCCTGTTTTTTGACAAAACTTGACATTGCACAAATACTTTGCTTAAAGTGTATTTGCAATACGCCATGTATCCATTTGGTCTAATCAACGACACACTTTTAGATCACACGACTAGCATGGCAGGGTTGGCTATAAAATATGTTTTCAGTTATGATATAAATTGGTTAATTTTATTTAGACTCTGCTCACTTTGTGCTGTACCACTGAAAGACTGCCACAGTATGAAATGTAAAACAAAAAAAACAAGCAAGTATAAATATTCTACTAGTTATTTACTGAAGTGTTTATTTTCACAAAAAAAACTTTATATCGATAGAATCAATGGCATTTTGAGGGAAAAGGGTCATGGACATAAAGAACGTATACTTTATAAATAATTATGCATTTTTAATGCAAACCCTTTCTTGGGTAAGAAACACAATTTATCTCAAATAACAATGTATTATCTATTTCTTTAAAGCATTCATAACATTTGGATCCAAACTCTTCATTGGGTAGGAGTGAGTTGGTTGACGTGCTCACATAGTTTTCAGTGTTCGGGATATAAATGGGTTAATTTAGATGAGCCTGCACTTGTTGTGAAAACTGCCACAATACGAAAGAAGTATAAATATTTTACTAGTTCCGTTCTTTAGAATCGGTCTTCACAAAAAATGTACATTGACAGGACAAATGTTTGGCGTTTTGAGGGAAAAGGGTCATGGATCTAAAGAACTTACAGCTTGAAACAGAATTAAGCCATTTCCTTGGGGAAAAAACACGTTTTTCCCCCCAATTTAACTTTAATGGACCTTAAATCTTGATCAGTTTGATATTTTAGCTTGATTACGAACCAATTATTTCACTGAGGTTTTGTACATTAAAAACACTCGCATATTACAGGTAGTGCTGGGCGATATGACGATATATATCGTGGGGACGATAGAAAAGTGTCTATCGTCCTATTTCTCTTCTATCGTTTCTATCGTTTCTAACCTAATTTTATCAATTACTAAAGAAAATATTGCATTAAATAGGCTATGAAAAATGTATGATAATGTCTTGTGGCTATGCAATGCATACTCTACCTTTTATATAAGTGATAATCAAGAATAAAAATGAACTTTTTCGCAAAGAAACTCCGTCTTGTGATTTTGCGACGGGACGCTTTACGTTGTTGCGACATGCTTTACGCTAGTAGTGATGGGAAGTTCGGATCATTTTACGGATTCGGTTCTTTGAGTCTCGTTCAGTAAAATGAACGGATCTTTTTTCGAGTCATTTCGTTCATTTTACTAAAATATCAATAAATGTTGTGTGTACTTCCACATCTACTAGCGTTTTATACATAAACGCGAATCACACTACAAATAAGACAAAACTATAAAGCTAAATTTAAAATGAATATAAATATATTACTAAAGCCTACCTGGGTCTTTTAGTCTGGTTTACCCAAACTCTGATCTGTCTTCTTTAGGTCTTAATCTCTTTTGTTCGACACAAAATTACTTCACTCTGACGTTAACGTGTGCAGTCCGTGCACTCAGTCCGGACTGGCTTCTTTAGCACTTTTGTCACGTGACCGCTTCGTTCTTTTAGCGAGTCCGGGTCCTTTCGGTCTTTTTTCTTTCCAGCTCATGCTGCATTGGTTAACATTACGGAGCGGCCATGAGCCGGAACCCGAAAAGATTAGGTCTTTTTGCGAGTCTCTCCGAAAGATTAGGTCTTTCAGCGAGTCCGGGTCATTTCGTTCTTTTGTCACGTGACCGCGCCACAAAGTTAGGCAAAGTCAGTATGCAAATATGCACGGGCAAGTGGCGAGAAAAAATATAGCCAGCCTAAAATTAAAGAGTCTTTCATAAAATGCACACCGTATGAAAAAACGTCCCAGCGCCATAAAGAAATCACATGTGCCATCTTGCATTACTGTTGTAAAGGCATGATCCCCGTGTATGCAGTTGAGAAGGGTAGCTTCCGAGACCTCGTCAAAGTGCTTGACCCGAGGTACGTTATGCCCAGTCGTAAGCACTTCAGTAATGTCGAGTTGCCTCGCTTATATAGCGCATGCCGGGCCCAAGTAGAGAAGGATGGTTCTCTGGCAGTGTGGTCCATTATTTTATTTTAAATAGTTTATTTTTATAATACTATTTAAATAACTATGATGTGGTTAAAAAAATGTGAAGGCTACTGTAGCTCTACCTCCACATCTGTTGTCATTTGATTCGTTTACATTGCTGCACTAAAATGTAGTTTTTCTCATTTGTGACAGTTCAGTTAAATGTCACTTCAAAATAAAGTTGCAAAAAAAAGTATGCAATGATATTTTTGTCAAACTTTTCAGAGAATAACTGAAAACGTACTTTATTGTGGTATATCGTGATATATATCGTTATCGTGATGTAAAATAATCCATATCGTGATATATGATTTTTCCATATCGCCCAGCACTAATTACAGGTGAGATTTTGGAATGAAGGATACATTAATTACAATAATTGAAGGAAACACACACCATCTACTACATTTAAGCCCTAAATGCTTCTAGTGTCAGAGAAATAACATAACGAAGCTAACTCACATTAACCCAAACGTGGTAGTGTTTTTTTAAAGGGAAAGTAAACTAAATACTTAGAAAAAAAGATTATAGCTTCTGAATGGCGATTACTTGAAATGACAATCTTCTACTTAAATCTCAGCCAAATCACCTACTTGGGTGTCCTAACCGAGGTAAAATAGTATAGTTAGCAAGAAAACAAATCAAATACAAGCTGAAAGATAGTTTTGATAATATACATTTTAAAAATGTACAAATAAGTCACAATAATAGAATATCAAAATTAAACATCAAGTAACAAAGTATCTCTAAAATTCAAGGATTATGTCCCTTGTATGAAAACTCATGTGCAAGTCAACTCCTCTTCTTTGTCCAGAAGGTGGCGCACATGAGCTCTACATCTGACATACTGAACTAACACAGCCTAGGCAGAAAATGGGATTAACTGACCTGTGCAGGATTCTCCCATTTCTTCAGGAAATCTTCTTTGGCTTTAGCAAGGAACTCCTTAACTGTTTAAAGAGAGGGGGAGAGACATACAACATTTGATTATGTGTAACACAGAACACCCCGAGCCATGCTGCACACATTTCAACACTTTCTGATAAATGTTTTAAGATTCCAACAAAGGAATTGTGCTCCAATCTCTAAATAAAGGTAGTGGAACTAGTACTGCTGTCGGCATGACCTTTTAATAGATGCTAAAACAGATCTAAAAGTCTACAATTGCATATCTAGACTTCTGTAAGTTATCATTTTATGAGCCACTAAAATTTCTGCCAAAGCCACATGAGCACTGAAGTGCTTGTATTTAATGTCTTATAATACACAGTTAATTTTACAACAACTCCCAAATGATTCCCTTTGTGACTCGACCTGACAATCTGCAGTGGTTGATATTTTGAGCATTACACCCTTAATTGCATGCTACAGAGTTTCCATTGCAACTGCTTATTGCTTAAGATTGTGAGGAAGAAATTAATTCGAAATTAACTGGAAATTTTATCATCATTTATCATCAACAACCATTTGATAAACCCATTTGCGTGTAGATTAGTTTATCTGCGTCCCTGGTTAAAGGTGGACGAGTGCAGTACATTCTTATGTTACAACGTACTGGCAAAACGATGCAGAACTAATTTGAGCGACCCCTTTTAAAAGACAATACCTTGTCTTTAGAAAACTCTAAAAAATAAAAACCCTTTCACATTTAAAATTATAACTGGATGCTCCTCAAACTTAGAGCTGCCTACAATAGCAATTTCCGAAGTGCCCCATTTAAACAAGTTTAACATTGGTGAAATTGTTCATTGAACAGCATGAGACAAAACAATATCCCAGAAAAGAAATGGATTTAACAATATTTGCACATGGAAACAGGTACTTTACATTATTATCGATAAGCAAAGCTTGTACAAAGATACACAAAAAAGCCAAAATATAGGTCCAAACCAAGTGTGGGCAAAAAAAATGAAAATAAACTTGAAAATGCTTGAAACACACAGAAAAACAGATTTTAGTGTAAAACAAACGAATATAGCAGTTCATGGACTGTAAAGTGCAGAATTAAGAGACAAAGAATTAAACCAAGGTCTTCAGTTAATGTATGGGGGCCCTCTACTACTAGAAGTAGCACCATCTGTTGGACTGACTCATGAAGAAAAAAAATAAATTAATTAAAAAATAATAAAAAGAAAAAAAAAACAGTGTGGGGCAGGTGCAGAATAGAGCACACCTATTGTAACTAAATCTTTCCGTGGGCAAGTTAAAACAAAACAAAACAAAAAAAGCGGAGCATGGATGTCAGGGAAAAAATTGAGACCTATGGCAGGAATGAGTTACAAAATAATCTTCAAGCAGGTTGGTGATAACGTGACAGAAAAAGGAGAGATTGTAAGTAAATGAAACACAAAATAACCAGCCCTTGGACTGGGACTCCCATGAAACAGTTAGGAACAAGCCCACAACTACATGGAAGGGTAAACTTAATGATCTCAAAGCAGCTGGGGGAACAGTCACCAAGGAAACAATTGGTAAAACACAAAACTTAGAAACACAACGGACTGTTAAAAATATGCTGTCAATTAATTCAAAAATAAAATTTTCAGGAAACCATGTGCTTTAGGTTTCTTTTTACTGTTTTTCCAAGTAAAAAGGGCAAATGAAAATGAAAGGAACAAAAATTTTAGCCATGTACTATTAAATTGTGGTTCATTTCCTTCCCTCAGTCAGAATAATTAGGAAATGTTTCAGATCAGAATGAAGATGCATAGTTGCAACCTGTTTTTCAAACTATCTATTTCTTTAAAATGGTACAAACACCATTTATCTGGGAGTTAAAGACTCCAGATTCTCCTTATAATTTATTAAATGCTTTTTAGTACATTGTTTTAGAGCTATAGCAACATTAGCGTGTGAAAAAACGCTACTATGCATCGTCAAAAAAAAAACACCACTATGCATCGTCAACTTCCTTTTTCCCATCCTGTTTGTTGAGCTCTTACAGCCTGTGGCAATCCCTCTCTGTGCCTGTTCATGATGAAGCCTGTTGTAGCTTCCACTGTGAAAACCACATCGACTGAGTGCATGTTATCTAATACTTCCTGTGTCCACTGTGACAAAATAAAAGCTTTGACCAAATCAATGCACACCATCCATCTTTCTCTCTGAGAGATTGTATGCCTGCCTACATGAAGGTGGTAAAACAGTTTTTTTGCAACATTTCTCTCATTAACAAGGTTTGACATGTATATCAGATATTAGGTATTAAACACAAAAGAATTTAAATCATTTTTCCAGAATTGTGTGGGAACATTTTGATGATGGCCACTTCCTCATAGTTCACCACCACTCTGGGGATATGCAAACTCTCATAACTTCTGAGAAAACCCCAACTGCTTAGATTGCGGCATCTAGAGGAGATTCCCAGAGGATCACAGGGTGATCGCTACTACTGAAGACTTTGTTTCATGACACACCCAGAATGTTTTGAAACAATCTCACTCAGTGGTAAGAAACAAATAGTGCATGTTGAGGTGACAGTCATGCTCAAATCTACAGCCACTATCTCAGATTCACAGGCTCTCGGCAGAGCCTCACCCTACAAGTCCATGCCAGCCTCCCTGCCTTATCTCAGCGACAGTTTCAGGGCTGTCTTTTGCAGTTGCACAGTACAGCATCATATTTGTATTTCTTTTAGATTGAGGAAGTAGAGAAAGATGTAGGTAGGGAAGAGGGCACAGTCCAAAGTTCACCTAAACTTCATGACTGAGTAATGCACAACCAAACAAGAAATGGTACTTGAAAAAGTTTCAAAGCAAAGGTCAGGCCTTGACAGCACACTGCACAAACAAAAAGGGAAAAAGAGGAAGCATTGTCTGAGTGTAAAATAGCTATATATAGCTATAAATATAGCTATAATTAGCCCAGGAAAAGAACGCTCCTTTGCCTTTGTGATTGCATTTACCAGGTGGCATGGCGACTGGTGTGCAACACCATGTTGCCACAAAAAGTTGGCGGTCCCCTTACCATCCACTAATAGCGTAGGACCCTCTGTTAATCCTCCTCCACAAACAATTCCCCCTCCAGCTTCTGTCGATCCTCCTGAAGACTGGGATTCTCTTGAAGAACGAGATTCCCGCTTCCCACCATGTCTCCTGGAGCTTTTCCGGTCACACATGAGCCCTGTTGTGACTGTTCCTCACAGCATCAGGCTCAAAGCTCTGAGCCTCTTCCCAAGAGGTCTCTACACATGCGAATCTAGCATCCACTTTAGCTCAAAGTCAAGCCCATAACAGCACTGCTTTAGTCTCCGAAAAAGGTGGTTGATTTAGTCTGCAGAACCCACTCTTAGTTGTGGATCTACAGTCCTCAATCCCTGCAGTTTCACTGAGGGGACATCAACCCGTTAGATCAATCAGACTCATGCTCCATTTGTATCAATATTTATTCTGTACACAGTGCTGTTCCACTCACCCTCAAGTGGAACACATTCGTCCAAAATAGAAGCACATCTACAACACACACACACACACACACACACACACACACACAAGATTGATCCAAACAGGGGCCTGATCACTGAGGGGAGAGTACACCTGTTAATAATGGAGTTTTAAGACTTTCAAAATCACTGCAGACGTTTCCGCAAACTTTGTAAAAGAATGTAAATCTGTTCCAAAAGTCAAGATGTTGGTGTTTAAAGACTTTAAAGCCTCCCGATGACCCCTCAACCTCTGGCATGCTCATCTAGAGGACAGAGTCCATTATTGATTAGTCAAAATCAATCAATGTGCCCCTCGGCTCCTTTTGTTAACTTTGATGCAAACCAAAGGGGGTCAACTATTGAAGCATTAACTACAGGAGCCTCACATATGCGATAACAGCAATCATTTGTAGACTGTGCAGCCCCAGGCCTCGTATTTTAGCTTCCACCAGGGAACAAATGCAGCCAAACAGTGAGGTTAAAACAGAGGTATGAGAAGAGTCAGAAGCAGATGGATCTACTGCCCGGGACAGATCCAGGAACCCTGACCAGGTGGAAATTCACCTTCGGTAAGTCTCTCCCTCCTCCATGACCTCATTTCCCAAGACTATAGGTGCTGCTGCTCTACTCTAGGCATAATCTCTTTCAGCTCTTGGATATCTTTGGTTGTGTGTTCAGACCATGTAAACACTGAGAAATTTATATTGTAGCAACACAAAAGCAACCGTTCTGGATTTCTGCTGATTTTATTAACATGGAAGAAAGAGCCATTGACCAGTTAAAAACATTGAAAACAAATTACTTAACATGCTTAAACCCACAAACGTTTATAGGTCAATATCTCAAAACAACTGATTTATTAGGCATTCTACAACTATTAGATCTACAAACCCTTGTTTTTGTGTACTCATTCCTGCTGCACACAAGGGGGCCGCCTGACCCCGCTATCAGGACATTAGCTCTGCATGCATTTCTATCCTGATCAATAACCTCTCATCCTTATTATACAGAGTTCCTTTGAATCTGGGTCTTTTACACAACTGGAATAAGAATCAGGCAAGCTTGAAAGAAAATTGGAATATGCACAGCAATTGCAACACGTAAAACCATTTCTGAAAACATGCTCTGCAAATCATATTTATGGAAAGAATAGTTAGTGTATAATAGTGTTAGAGTGAATGCAATGATTCTAGTACAAGTACAGTACCTCAAAAAAATGGGTAACGTTCCTTGTAAATGACATTATGAAAGGTGAAACTTTGCTACAGTATAAAATAGTGAATGTACAGCTTGCGTAATATAGACACAAAAATATCTCAAAACAGAGCACATAATGTACAAAACCCTGGCTACAAAACAAAGGAACCAAAACGTAAAAGTCTTTTGAGATCTACATTATAATCCAGCACTTTCCTGAGCCTCACAGGTTGCCACTGAAATTTTATGGATGTTTGAGCACTTGCTTCCTTCTACTTTACATTTGAGGTTGCTCAATCCGGATTCAGTGAGCATCTGAAATGGATACCCGAGCCACCTCAGCTTGCTTTCCTCAACATGGAAAGGGAGTGGCTCTAGTCCAAGCTCCTCACAAATGATTGAGCTCATCATCCTGTCTCGAAGAGTCTGCCAAGCCACCCTGCAGAGAAAGCACATTTTGACCACCAGTAGCTATGATCTCAATCTTTTGTTCATAACACAAAGCTCATGGCCATATATAAGTAAAGTGGATTGGTTGGGGGAGGGGGGGGGAAAAATCAAGCTCAGCTTCTTCACCAAGACAAACTGATACATCAAACATATTGCTGCTCAAGCTCTAAACCCGTAGACAAAACTCCAGATACATAAACTTGTCGACTTGGGGAAGGACCACTCCAGCTTGGAGGAAGAATACCAACTTTTTCTGACCAATAGCCATAGGGGTGCAAATTCTCAATACTCCCAGAGCCACCCCACAGGACAGCGTGGCAAACACAATCAAATTCCATCTCCAGACTCCAATTCCCTCCCAATCAACATGTGGGGTTTGGGATTGGGCTTTTAACTCCTTTGAGCTGAGCCCCTTTGGGTTAGGCTCATAGGCGAGCCCCGACCCAAGTTCTAGCCCAAGGGTTGGTTCGAGGTTGTACCATACCATCAAAGGTCTTCTTTTAATATTTACCATAAAGGATGAATACCATTTGTCTGGGGGGTTGACCTAGGACCTGTATGCCTTACGATATCCAATCAAGTGGAGGATTAAGGCACTCCACCCCCTCCACCATGGTACAAAAACATTCACTAGCTTCACAAATCAAACAAACAAAAAGAATGATACGCTAATAAATCACATAACAGTGAAAAAAGTACATATTGTAACTTTATTAAGGTAAATCCTGAAACAATTGATTTTTATTTGAAAAAAAATCTTTGGATTCAATGTTTTTTTTTAAGTGAAAACCACAAAAGCTCTAAAAGTCATTAAAAAAATCTGCTTTTGTCTGATTACAATGAACAATGTGTGTAAACGTTACATGCATAAATGATGCCACTGGAACCACTGGAAATCAAAACAAGCTGCAAAAGCCAAACACTGGGACCCCAGCGAAAGAGGACACACCGACAGGTTTCCCAGGAGACAGACTACCAGCTTCCATGGAACTCCTGTATGACGCAGTCAATGCCAGGCAACTATGCTAACATTAAGAAACAAAAAAATGGGGTCTTTGTGCCCAAAACCTGAATACCAGCATGAACCCACAAGTGCCACAAGTCATGCTAATGTAGACTAAGTCCTGGTAGAACACACGAGATGCCAACACAAACCACTTGCTAACAAAAATACTTTTAAGAGCCTAAACATCCCAAGCTTAAGGATTTTCAAGTGCATAGACCAGAGACATCAACCGAATAAGAAAACTGGTGAAGATTTCATTGTATTTGGTAGGAAACAGACATCAAATGTTGTAATGGATATTGCTGAAATTGATCATTTGGGTCAGACAAGCACTAAAGATAGGACTTGGAGGCAAGACCATGAAGTATGCAGTTTCTCCTCCCATTTTCTAAGCCCTACCTTTGACAGTTATGTAGAAACCTTCACTGTGCAACACCCTTAACTCAGATAATGACTCAGGGCAGTCACTCACTCCAACAAGAGGCCTCTGAACCATCCTGGGACTGGAGGTACTCGCCCTCCCCACCACTAGAGTCTCCGAGGCAGGGACCAGCCCGCTGCAACAGCCTCTCTGCCAACCTCTGCAGTACTGACATGGTAGTCAGCTGTGAAGGAAAGCTTGCCAAAGAAGCATCCAACTTGGTATGGCTGAGTCTCCAGACGACTAAAAAGAAGAGTTTCACTTCTCTCTTGACCTCTTTAAGAATTCAGGCAGGGCTGAACCTTCTTCGTTTCCTTGCTTTCCTGTGCCGGAACCACACACCCCGTTTCCTCCCGTGGGCTTCTCGAACAGTAAGGGACTTCTGTTTTCATCACAGCCCACCTTAGCTTTAACCCTTAGTGTTGTACGTCTACCAGATCTACCGCATTGTCTGCCATGTTGTCCTCTTATGTCTGGACAAAACAGTATATGACCTTCCCAACCCAAGCACATACTCCAACACCTGTCTCTTGGGATCAATGCTGTCCACAAGCGATGGAGCAGATAGAGATATGAAGCACATTGTGAATAAAGATCCCTCTTCTGTCCAGGAGAGGGATTCCCCAAGTCCACTGCCTGAAATAATAGAAATACATACCATTTTTGCAAGCAAATGTATCAAGCATATTCAAATGACATGCAGTCACATGCAAATAGAAATCCACTTTTCACACCAAGGTTCTAGCAGCAACATGCCACTGTGATCCATTTCACACATATCCGTTTCACTGACACCAACTATGCCAGTTTCAGCTGAGCTCAAAAATCTGACCCTGAAAGAAACCACGGCGTGTTCATTGCATAGAAATTTTATGCTGGATAACACAACACAAAACATCTTCAAACAAAAACATGCATCATGTTTTTCCTGCTTGTTCTCAAAAGAAAACAACTAAATCAAAGACTTCTTTTCAAATTAACAAAACGATCTATCAGAAGACTTCAGAAAATGCAACAATTGTAAATCGTATAAAGAATCATTCAAATGCCAACAAATCCAGGACAAGTAATCTGCCATTTTATTTTTTATTCTTTCTTTTGTTTAAATGCAATTGCTTTGCTTAGACTGGAACTTACATTTTGCTTTTTAATATTTATACACATGCCTATAACAAAATGTGGTAAAATTAAATTCTAAACTAAAAGGACAAAAGTTAAGACAGGTTACAGTTAATTCTCTGTATCAAATATATATATATATATATAAGATACATATATAAGATAAGATATATATATAATATATAAGATACATATATAAGATAAGATATATATATAAGATACCTCACAATATCAAATTTATTAATACAGCTCAGGTGGGAGGGGTTCATGATGATTTAACAACATATTTTCAAAAAGTAAATCTCACCAAAAGTAATGCTCACAAAACAACAACTACCATAATTTTGTAAGCTTTTATTTTTATTTAATGGAACTTACCAAAAGATAGTTCATAAGGTAGCAACTAGGGGTGTAACGGTTCACAGGGATGTATTGATCGTTTCGGTGCGGCCTGTTCGGTTCGGTACACTTGCGCACCGTTTCGGTATTTTTTTTAATTAAATAATATAAATTTATTATTAGCGCGATATTAAGCGCAGCGGAACAATGTTCCTAGGCAAGTTTCCGCACGGACGCTATTGAGTGACGCAGAGTAGAGCTGCACGAGTAGCTGTGTTGCCTGCCACATATCACTTTTATGCAAGAATTCTATTGTGTATTGGCAACTTTTCAAAGTAAAGATTTTGTAAGTTCTTATTTTTTTTGTACTGAAAATTAACCGAACCGAGCTCTCCAAGACACTGTACCGAACCGAATACGATTTTAGTGTACCGTTACACCCCTAGTAGCAACATACTTACATTAAATATACTTTTGTATACAAAAACATTTAATTCTAACACATAGCAAATTATCATTTACCACTTGAGCAATTCACAATTTTGCCACTTCCTGTTATTAAATTCGAAGTTCCAATGCAG
This sequence comes from Danionella cerebrum, assembly GCA_007224835.1. Taxonomy (NCBI): domain Eukaryota; kingdom Metazoa; phylum Chordata; class Actinopteri; order Cypriniformes; family Danionidae; genus Danionella; species Danionella cerebrum. The sequence goes on from SRMA01023905.1 coordinate 18,740, forward strand.
CACTCACCATAGAGGTCCCGAGAAAATAACATTTTTATCATTTCATGTACACACACCGTCCACTACACTACGGGGCCAGACTGTCTTTATTTGTAAACAATATCAGTAACCCCAAGCTTGTTGAGGGCACTTTTTTTTCTTCTTCAATCGTTCATAACCTTCACTCAAATTCAACAACTCGTAGCTGCGCTGATCCCCACAGAGTGTGGTGTGATAAAAAATTGTAAGCATTACATATGATATTAAAATCAACGATGATAGTAAATAACATCAAGCCAGTTATGTTAAATATATGACGTGCTAGAACGTCACTGTGACTCATGAGGGGATGCGTTTCAGGGGTAATAGCGAGTTGTTTAAACGTGCCTGTCAGCTTCCTGGTTGACTCTTTGACTCACTACAGACCAGGATAGTGGAGCTCAAGGCAGCAAACAGAGACAATGACTTCCCTGCGCCCCTCGCGGCAAAAGATAAACAAATGTTTTTCCTGTATAACCCATCAGTGAAATAAATAAACTGTTCTCCTTCTGTTCATTAAAATACCGTCTCTTAAGCCTTTAATGATAAAAGGGTAATGTAACATTCCGCCAGCAGTGGCACCCAGAAATGCATCTGTGATGCCATAATCATAAACATCATGAATCTCTAATTAGCCTGCCTATATCTTATTGAGAAAATGTATCACCCACCCTTAATTTGATCACCCCTTCCTTCTTATTGAACCCTAATTTTTCCAAAAATGAAAATCTCATGCAGACAATAAAATGGAAATTATTCAAGCTTTAAAATACAATAAGAATCATGATTAATTGAAGAACAAGCAAAAAAAATAAATAAATCAATCAATTAAACGGTCAGGATTGAAGTAGAAATAAAAGCATGGTGATTTCACCCTTTAATAAATGCATATTGAAAGTATTGTAACTATTTAAATATAAGTAAACAATTTTAATTAAAAAAAACTTTTATATAATTTCCCAGTAATTACAAACTAAATATTGTATCTATTCCACCCAATTCAGATCCTTCAGGCCAAATATGGCATTTATCCAGGTGACAACCTCAAACAAAAACCATCATATCACCAATGGGGCTGCAACAACTAATTGATAAATGAAACAAGTTGCGCCCAGAGTCTTCCAAAGACTAAGAGCATTTCCATTACACGCCTCTAAATGTGTGTTTGTTACGTCTGCACATTATTGGCATTACGCCTATGGATCGATAGAACATGCAGCCAGGTTGCTTTCACGCAGTAAACGTTTGCGACGCATGCTTATGTCAACAATGTAAAAATATAATTTAAACAAACTGTTTTCAGCAATATCCACATAATAAAAGCGCAACGTCTTTCCCAACTTTTAAATGCTCCAGCAACTCGAGCCTGAGCTTTGTCCTTGACAAACAGCTCTTTATAAAAATGCCAAGCTTAGTTTTCAGCGAGTGCAAATAACAGTAAAGTTGTGCACCAATGCTTATTCTTTCACAAGACTATTGGCTTTATTTAATAGTCCACTACAAAGTTAACTAGCAAATTCAAACATTATTTAATGCGGTTCTACTTATGCATATATAATTATTCTTTTAGACGTGAAAAATCGAAGTGTATTGATTAAAAATATACATAATATTTCTTCTAAAACTAAAATATTTCTTCCGATTTCTGCCTCGTTTTTTTTAAAGTCAAATTTGTTTTTTTATATTTATGTTTTTAATAATTGTGATATTTTAATTAATTCTGCTGCTTAATATAATAAAGTACAACAATTGTTTTCTAAAATTTATTGATATTTTTGGATATTTAAAGTTTTACTGTTCAAACACAAACTTTTTCTACATTTCTAAATTAAGGACCATTAAACTCTATATATGGCTTTTGCATTTTTTTTATGTTAACTTTTATACAAAAACAATGTAATCGCCCAACTAATCAAATGATCCTTAGATGCAACACAAATATTATGCATATGCATGACCACCGCAATGAACAGAAACCTCACAACACATAGAAAAAAACAACAGACAACTTCCAATAACAAAAAAAATGTTGCATTGCCTCAAGATGCAGACAGAAGGCCACATACACAATGTGGTCTTGTTCGTTACTGTGGTCATCACATGATGCTCAAGAGACTGTTCGGGATCAACACTCCAGGCAGCATCATATGACCCCGCCTCCACCATTTCACCAGCCTGGACCTCTTCCTGCTTTGTGATGCATTGCTTCCCAAGTGCTCTCTAAAGACCTGTGGCAAGCCTGTGTTTATGTTTCAGGCCCTTTTCACTCACATCCCCCTCATAAATACAGTGAACGCTGGTTTGACCTTCAGGGTCAAAGATTTCTTTCTCATGAAACCCACTGCTGTAGCCAAATTAGGACCCCTTTTACTGGAATCTTTTCACTTCAGTTGATATTAAGCCCTTGTGGCTGGAACATGAGGTAGAAACTAACTCTACTTCAACTACAAATCTCTAGTTGTGGTGCTGAACGTTTTTTTAAATGCAGTTATCATTAAGTTTATGTTAAGTTCAAGTTTATTGCGTCATGCCGCCATGTTTAGAACCTTACTAAACTTACCAAGACTACCTTCTTCAAGACCATCTCAATGTGCATCAATTATGCATCGAATCCCTGAACTAAATAAGTATAACATGCTTTTTTATGTGAATTATTAATAAAATGGGGAATCAGTTGTACATTTTAATTAAAATTAGAATGTTTCTTAAAAATGGAATAACACAAAAAAACACTGATTTCTGTGCAATTGTCTTTAACGATATCAACTAAAGAAACACAGAAAGACGTTCCTCTTCGGATTAAAATAGCTCTTTAATTACAAAATCTTCACCAAAATGTCAATTTTAACACAATACTGCATGCATTTTACTTCTGAAATGAAGGGCAGTTTAACTCGGTAGGTTTTCCACAAGATTTAAGTACGACTGAGACTGAGCTTAGGTCTACTAAGCAGCCTTGGTGTTTCATTCAGCTTCCAATTTCAGTGGGCTTGTTTTAGACACGACAGTCTAGATCAGGGGTGCTCATTATGTCGAGGAGGTGCTACCGGTCGATCGCGGCGTGAAATTGAAACAATATCAGCCGATCATCCATCCCGTCACAGTTCAGTAAAGTTAGATGCAGATTCACGGATTCAGTTTTCTCTGATCAATAGCTCGAGACCAGAATGTTCTTAGTAAACAAATAATATCTATTTTTAATCTGTGTTATGTAGCGGACGAACAACAAAACGTTTTATTCAAACAAGTTTCCCTCGGCATTCGCAGAAACACATTACCGTCTATGAGCAGCCCGCTGACATGGAATCGCTTAGGGGCCGTCTGCAAATTACCAGATCCAAAATATGTTTTACCCAGAATATGCTTCATAACTTCATTCTAAATTACTCTATTACAACCAAAATCAAGAAACACGCCACTCCTCACCTGTATATTGTACTGCACGACTCAGTTTCAATAAATATTGAAATATTTATTAGAGCATCATTTTTATTCTTGATTATTTGGATCAAAGCTCAATTGCTCCCATAAAAATCACTCAATTACCACCAAATTCAGGTCACACACAACTGTTCTAATGATTCAATTCAGTGCAAGTTATCAAATCAAACTCACATTATTAAAAAAAATGTAAATAATAAATTATTATGTGTGTTTTGTCAATTCTCAATAAAGTTGAAAACAATTGTTTATTGATTGATGTTTTACATTTTTGTAGCGGGTAGATCACTTTGACTTGGTCATTTTAAAAGTAGCTCGCAAGCTGAAAAAGTGTGAGCACCCCTGGTCTAGGTGCATCATGCTAGTTCTACTTGGCAATGTCCAACGAAAGCACCATTTGTTGTACAATCTTGTGTAAAACTTTTTTATTTCTCATTGCACAGTCAAGTTTTCCTTAGACACAATCTAAGGCTACAAGACAAAACTGTTTTTTTTGGACAGTGTAAGAAAAAAAAAACTGTGTTCGTGTGGACATGCCCTGAATCTCTGAACCCAATTTCAAGACATCTTTTCAAACTCTAAGAAGAAATGCCGCAACAACCTCAAATCCTTGAGACAGGTGGAGACTACATTCTGCATTGTTTATAAGGGAAAATGTGATGATAATGTTTGGTCTATATCTCAGCGATCACCCCAAAAAAACAACCAAATACGCTCCACTACCAAACTGGCCAATCACAGACTTTAAGGTCTACGTTGCACAAGTCATGATTTTTGGGAGGTGGATGTCAAGTTCCAGCAAACAGGGTCTGAATCTAGGCAAATGCTACAGAGTAGGCTTGACGTAGAAGGATAAATTGGACTAAAGGACTAAACAAATGTTTAAGGAATTGCAGCTCAAGGAGATGGTCTTGGTATGAAAAGCCTCTAGAGTGGTTGGTTTATAGTCAAAACAAGATCAAACTCTGATGCAAACAAAATATAAATGAAGACACCAAATACATGTCTTTTTTTTAATATATATATATATAGCCACCGTACTCGCTTATGTGTGGTATTATGGGTTGGAATGTGTGTTTACGACAGCGTTTATAATGGAAGCTTGTCATAAAACTTTTTGCAATTAACACAAACTATCTGTTCTGTTCTCCGTTGTTTACTTCGTTGTGTATGTTCATTACAACCAATCAAAAAGCAGACAAAGAAACACATACAATGACGTGACCAATGAGTGGACTGTATGATGTCACATGGTTACATTTTCAACCAATGCCGACCTGGGATATCCACGTGGTGTGAACAAGAACTAAATCTACGGACGACTACAATAATGCATCAGTTGTTTCTCCAGGTCAAGAACAAATTAAACAAACTGGAGGTGTGAAAACACCCTAAACCAAAGCAAAACAAGTTACAAGGAGCTGTAAAACTACCTAAAACATCTCAGACAAACTCATGTGACGCCGAAAGAATCATTAGAGAGCTTCTCTAGTAATTCATCATCATCAATCTCTTTTCTTGTAGACTACAACAAATGTTTCGGTTCACAACTTACTCTAAATTGTATAGTTTTCGTAGCATGTGTTAATCCAGAAGGCAGGAATGTGTATCCCAAACAAGGGCAAGGCAGGTTTGACAGTCACATTCAAATGTAATATCTCATACCAGAGAGTGAAAGTGATTTAAGGGCATGTGGCCTTTTCTGCAAGATCATACAGGGGCCTAGCCTTAAAGATTAAGTGCTCCCATAAAAAGAGAGTTCAAGCTACAAGGCACAGTAGATTGGAGCTTATGATCTCCATATAAGAGAATTAAGCCAGCTATAATTGATCACAGAGAATAAATTAAAAATCAGGATAGGTCTAGGTTGGGAAATCCAGCCTGATCTCATTTCCAGGGAGCAAGCACAAAAGTCACTCACCACTCTCCATCTCATTGCCCTTGTTCTTGGCGGTGGGCGCGTTGCCCATGATTGCAGGCCAGGTAAAACAGATCTAAACCGACTCTTCTTTATGCCAGCTGTCTTCAGTCTCGGTCCCTTCGATGATCATACGCTGTCACCGATCCTCTAGCTGTGTCTGGTCATAACTCGCTTGATCACAGTGTATGCCTTCAGATCACATACAGTCTGGCTGTTGAGTCTGTTGGTTAGCTAGCTAGCTAGTGCTAGCTAGCTAACAGTACTTGGCGTACGGCAGTGTTTTGAGTTTGGAAAAGTCTCACGGTTCTCCTTGGTCGGGTCAGGCCCAGTCAGCTGAAATCACGCTGGTATCCCGTCTTCCTCTGCTTCTCTTGCTGCTGTTCCTCGCGCTGCTAACCCTGCGCGCGGGCCTTCACTTCCACTGGAACGCCAAAAGCGCCTTTTCCACCGCTAGTCCGCAATTAAGGTCGCTACCTCGCGACTTCGCAGTGCCTTTTCGGGAGACTGGTCGGTTTGCTCACTCGTGTTGTTAGACCAATCCAGACTTGTGCACTATGAAGTTCGCATAATTCGACAGACAGACCCCTCCATTAATCCTCTATCCACAGCTAGAGGGAACTCCTGCTTCAGCGATCGCTATTGGCCGACGTTGACGTGACGCGTCTATGAGATCGAAGCTGATTAGACAAGACGTTGTCAATCAACCACACGAGACCCTGTCATTGGCTAAGAATGCGACGCCTGTGTTTGTTCGTCCCACCCACATAAACTGACAATTTACGTCATCTGTTATCGTTTCATTAACACAGATTTCTGTGTCGCTTTTTATTCTTTATCAGCGAGACCCGCTTTCTGCTGCCTTTTAACATGCGTGTTTCATTCTACAAGCTTCCATGTCACTAGATGGTGTGTTTGTTAGCGAAATGGCCGCACACAGACCCCTCCCGCTACACTAATCCTTGATAGGCTGTATGACGTCAGAAGAGACGGTCTATTTTTAGAAAGTTGGTCAGAATTTGAAGCACGCAGTACTTGAGACCCCGTACGTCTAAGCAACAATCACGAGCGATGTATTTAACAAACCAACAAAACTAAGCTGATTCCAGCAACGTCTTGTAGTCAGTCATCAAAGATTTCAGTTAAACACGTGTTGCATGAGTATCTGCACTTAAACCTTTGATATAACAGTGGGTTGAGCCAATGGAGCAAATATAAAAAGCACAGAAAAAAGCTAACATAAAAATAGTCTGTTAAAGATGCTGCATCAATATTCATTGTTGCTAGGCAACAAGCAGCTTCTGACAGGCCCATAATACACGCCAGCAGCCCTTTTTATGAATGGACAGAGTTGCGTTGGATCTGCACGTTCTAAATAGGAGGAAAAAAAACAAGCAATCAAATTTAAAAAAATTTATTTGAACAAGAGCTACATACAAAACACAAATATATTTACACACATTATAATACAGAAAAAAAACACCCTTTACATAAGTACTGTTCATTGTGTATGTTAACTATGTTTTTCAACACCTTCCCTAGAGCTGATGATGTTTGAGAAAAGGTTGAGTGCATTAATTAGATGCTCCTCATCCTAAAACCTGACATTCGCATAGGCTTCAAACTGAAAGGCAAACATTTCTATTGCATACAAGGTAGACCTGCTGTGAAAATCAATGCAAAAGATTTTTGATTTCAGTGGTGTCTGCATAATCCCGCCTCTCCTCCACAGTGTCCAGCTTGACCCAGCCTGACGGATGAGCCTTGAGATGTGAGGATTATTCACAGCAGCCTGCGTCACTACAAACAGTCCATGGAGTTTTCTGGCAGGAGGCCTAGTGGAGGCACTTTTCCTGGAGCGCAGGATGGGGGCAGCATGGCATTGGGTGCGGGGTCCACATTCTCTGAATCCTCCATCTTTTCAGCACATCCCTCCCAGTTGATGTGAAACCTGGTCACACGGGGGTTGGAGGCCAGAATGTTCCTCTGGAGCTAAGAGAGGAACAAAGATGTCTTTGAACACTCATGAGGATAGAGACGCATCAGAGATGAAAAGGGTGACAACGACTGCACTCCTCTCAGGGAAATGCACTAGATCAGCTTTATATAATTTATATAACACTCAAATAATAATAAAAAAGACTATTTGTAAATTTTCCACGAAGCCTGCTATTTAAATAGCTGCAGTTTCAAATAAAATGTCACAATATTGTGAAAGTTCCTGATTATTCCGCACAATATTGGACATATTATGGACTGTTTATATAAAAACAATATCAGTCGTTCCCCTAGGCTTTCAGATGGACCACACTCAATGTTCATTGAATAAAACTATAATTTGTGTAAAAAACGTGAATGTGGTTTTCTATGCACATGAATAAAAGTATTGCACATTTTGTCTTTAAATAAACCCACAACATATTCTTAAAAACATCATGTGGTGCAACATAAAAAATATATTACACAAAACCACATTGGCTAAAGTTCGTACATAAACTTTAGAGTTGCTTTGTAAAAGTGACATTTAAAAGTATTTTACTATGAGTAACATAAACCAAGCACAATTGATGCCCGTAAATGGCCGCATAACTAAGCTAAGGTAGAGTTGATAAAAGAATATGGTTGATAGGGTAAACATTTTGGTTGCTAGGAAGGGGTCACTGATGTCATTAAAAAAGAAGTTGCTTCTATGATTAACATAAACAAACCTTTTAATAGCTATTTACCATTTATTTTCAAAGGACACTATAAGTCGATGGTAAATATTGCTATGTTCTTGCACAAGCTAATGACCTCCACAAGTGTCACCTGCTTTCATTTCCGTTGAGGTTAGCAGAGTGGAAACTTCCAGTGAGAAGGGGTGTCAATAGTTAAAATTGTTTAGATTTATGCATATGATAAGCAATTGTCACAGAGTACGTCCAATATGGTAGAAGCATTTCAGATGATTCCTCAACTCGCCTGTGAGATATCTGCCGAGACGGAGAAGTTGATTCTAGCAGTTGACAATCTACAGATCTGTACGACTTGTCTCCCTCAGCATTTATTGCTTAACCAGACATCATCCAGATGCTGTCACTGTACCAGCCAGTGGTACTCACCCTGATAACTTGATATCGTGGACCCATTAAGCTCACGTTTTCTGCCACCCCCCTCATCCAAGAAAAGTTAAAATATATTTTTATTGACATTTTATTGTGAATAATATACTCTATACCCTATATCAGGGGTGCTCATTACATCGATCATGATCGCTACTGGTCGATCGCGGCGTGAAATTGAAACAATATCAGCCGATCATCCATCCCGTCACAGTTCAGTAAAGTTAGCTGCAGATTCACGGATTCAGTTTTCTCTGATCATTAGCTCGAGACCACAAAGTTCTTAGTAAACAAATAATATCTATTTTTAATCTGTGTTATGTAGCGGACAAACAACAAAACGTTTTATTCAAACAAGTTTCCCTCGGCATTCGCAGAAACACATTATCGTCTATGAGCAGCCCGCTGACATAGAATCGCTTAGGGACCGTCTGCAAATGACCAGATCCAAAATTTGTTTTACCCAGAATATGCTTCATAACTTCATTCTAAATTGCTCTATTACAACCAAAATCAAGCAACACACCACTCCTCACCTGCATATTGTACTGCACGACTCAGTTTCAATAAAAAATGAAAAATTTATTAGAGCATCATTTTTATTCCTGATTATTTGGATCAAAGCTCAATTGCTCCCATAAAAATCACTCTATTACCATCAATTCAGGTCACACACAACTGTTCTAATGATTCAATTCAGTGCAAGTCATCAAATTAAACTCACGTTATTACAAAAAATGTAAATAATTAATTATTATGTGTGTTTTGTCAATTCTGAATAAAGTTGAAAACAATTGTTTGTTGATTGATGTTTTACATTTTTGTAGCGGGTAGATCACTTTGACATGGTCATTTTAAAAGTAGCTCGCAAGATGAAAAAGTGTGAGCACCCCTGCCCTATAGCATATCATATTCAAGCAAATTTACACATCAAGACAGCCGATACTGATTTTTTTTTTTTTCAAATGTTAAAGAAATTGGTCTACATATGAGCCTGGTTAAACTAATAATTTGAAAAAGCTTCCAGTGATGTAGAAAACATTTAAGTGGAGGTTACCGGTACATTTTTGGGTTAATTACAAGGCTCACCTGTCCATAATTTGGTTTGACGGGTGGGTTCTCCCGAAGCTCTGCATCGGTGTACTCATTGTTAACGTAGTAGCCGATGCGAATGAATTCCTGTCCTCGGTATGTGCATGTGATAAGAACAACGGTGACACCCACTGCATCACTCTCTGGTATCAGGGAAGGATTTGGAGCATCTGCCTATTGAACCACACACAAACCCATCAGAGAAATATAAACAGATAACCTCCACGACTGCAGTTGTACAAGCATTGTTCAAAGAATTGAGTTCAAAGAATCAAGAGAGCTGGTGCTTGCTCCTAAAATTCCCACAAAACTTCTAACATTTTGAAAGCAGGAATGAGAGTAGGGTCAGTTCCTGGACAGCTTGTGAAGCTTCTTAATCGCTAAATACGATGTGATGCTAAATGGGAACTTGCAAAATACAGTGAAAACCAGTAGCAAACTGCAGCAGCAGTTTATTTGAACATCGATGACTTGCACACTGGAAAGCAAGCCCAGAATTAAGACGAAAATCTACTTTATGCAGTGTTCAGACAGTACAATTAGAAATTTTCACACTGCACAACTGTCTGAAAATTTCTCCTGCATGACTCTAGAAAGTATCGCAGTCAACTTTGTTCCATATCTACAGACTACATCTCGCAACAAAACGCTCCCGAGAAGTAAGTCGAAAACAACGCAAGATCGAAGCTCAAGACCAGAATTATTCGAAAATTATTAGAAAATAGAAGCGCACAAGTTTTTTTAAATTATTATTTCTTGGGAACAAATGGACCAAGAAAAAGTCCTTTTTGACTGCTTTAAGCTTTTGTTATTGGAGTCTACACGTTTGGAACCTCTAACCTGAATGCTGCGCTCTTATTGGCTGCAGGTAATCACTGAAGTTATATCGACTCAGATTTCACAGCACACGATTCTGAGCTCTAGATATTTAGTATGCAGAATAGCTCGCAGATAGTCGGGCTTCTCTCAGATTGCATGTTTGCTAGTTAACACTGTTCAATTGTCTCACGCGTATCCATGTACTGCTTTGCCCAAGACTTTTAGTTGACTGTGCATGTTGGCATTAAAATATGCAACCACTTGTACTATATGAATTTACATAGTTAAAAAAGTGCATGTGTAACATGTTTCTTGTGCCTAGCGATCATAAAAGACTGCAGAGAAAAACTAGAGGTGAAACAGACTTGACAAAGAAGTGAAAAAGAACACTTGTACAAACAAATCAATTATTTTCCTCAAAAGAAGTGGTGCATGACAGTCAACAATAACGTTTCTGTGCTTTTTTTGTATAATACAATTTGTATTCGTGGGGAAAATGCTGACATGAAATTTTAAACAATCAAATTTTTTTGTTTCGTATGTTTATAAATCAGACATTAGTGCCTCACCAGCCATGAACCACAACACACGTCACTGCATCAAATAACTTAAAAATCCTCATGACATTTTCTTTATTGCTCTCTTTTATTAATATTTGTCGGCATTGTTCCTAATTGTCAATACTGCATATTCTCACCTGAAAGACAAACATGTGACGACCTGCAGGAACTGGACCAACCAGGACAGAGTCGAGGGTCTGATCGTACTCCTCACTCTCAGCTGAACCTACATAAATGATCTTCCACTCCAGATCTGAAAGACACCAGTATTTGAATGTTATTGTATTCTGATGGGGGATAAAACTTGTACAGTAACTGGTTTATTTTAATCAAATAGGTCTCTTCTGTCCAAAAAAAAACTTTAGTAAAACTATTAAATTAAAAACATCCAAAAATATTGTTAATGAAATACTTGATATTTTATTTAAATTAAAAAATCCCATATTATAAATTTGGAAAACGTTCAGAATTGGTTCAGAAAAGGTTCTTTGCTCTTACAACCTCTTAAAGTACTGTCTTTTGATTTCAGAGTAAATTTATGAGCAGGCAAAACTACGAGAACCCAGGATGGTACCAAAGCAAAGCAACATTATCCGGAGCTTATTCAAACGGCACCCTCCAACTAATCTGACAATCAAATTCCCATCTATGGTTAGGCCTTCAAAACACTGTTTGAAAATCGCAGCTGAATGCTTCACAACCAAAGGGGCATCACTTAAATTTTTGGAAATGCAGCAAATAATTCTTTTATAAGTGGATGAAAACGTGACATGACTTCAATGATCTGTGCACCACATGATCTCACGTTTATTACCATATATTTCAATTATAACATATTACCCATAACACACATTTTCATGTGTTACATCACAAACCTATAGATCCCACCCACAAAATGTTTTAACAGGGTTAAAACATGAGCTGTGTAAATGTGTTCATTCCTTAAAATAGAAGATGCTTTGGATAAAAGCATAAATGTAAATGATGACCAAATTCACTGATGTCTATGTAGATAGGTCAATAATCTGCTAAGCATTGGATAACAAACATGTGGTCCTTTGCATCTTGAGGACCAATGATCATCCGAATGACTTAAGGGGGAAGGGTCAGCAAGAGTTCGTGATCATTTAAAAGACCAGACTTAAAGAACATTTATACAACAAAATAATTTTATGTTTGATTGAGATCTCCAGTAATGAAATTAAAAGAAAAGTACCCGTATTTTTAATTGGGGGGTTAAATAAATAACTTATATAACCGTTTTTGGGAATATAAATCTGTTAAAAATGATACATCACAATCACGTAAAACAAATGATTTAATTTTTTTTTTTTTATCTAAAACAATAAAATGTGTAGGGATGTGCGTAAAGTACAACAACGATTTTTGCAGCCTTTTACTCAAAATACCCAACAGTGTGATAAACGATGAAAAAAAGACTGTAAGTGGAGGTTGTCCATTTTCGCCACATTACATAAAGTTTTAGAGAAATCCGTTGCTTTGTTTTCACAGCTTTTACACGCTTCAATCACCCGCCATTTTGACGTCATCAGAAAGAGCTAGCGCATTAGCTAGTCAGCAAAAACGCCACACAAACTCTCAAAAATACACCTGACTTTATTACTCACCTTCAGGGAGATCTTCCATGCATTCAAAGGTTATCTCGAACTGAAATGGGTTTCCAAACCGACTTGGGTTGTCTAGCACGGCAACGTTTAACACCTGTACTTTTGCCATCACGCTACGTTATCCGCAAAAGAAAAAAAAGATATAAACGTGTCTTAACAAAATAGGACTCAATGGGCCGAAGAAATTTTTAAGACAATTTACAAAAGCGTTAAAGTAAAACTAACATGCAAGCGGAAAGCTAGCTTCCGAGCTAACGTTATAGTCTTGTAGGTTACTATTCTTAACGTAGGAGAATCAATGTCGTCTACGTTCCAAAATTAAAATAACGAAAAATATAGTCAATATTTACGCGTAACCCTAAAACAAGCTTATTTCTGTGGAAGAAACAATCTTGGAAGCGAAAAACAATACACGCCGCACCGTGTGTCCCGCCAGAGTATTTCAGACAGATGTCGTGCGCGTTACAGGATGCGCGAAGGTCTGCGCGATGATTGGTCAAAAACAGAGGTTCCGGATTCGGCGGCTGCTGATTGGATCAAAATGACAGCTGTCAATTGATGACGACCCTTCCTCGGGAACTTGATTTCTCTCAATGACTGAATGGAGGAATGGTGTGCAGCCAGAAAGGAATTTAAAGGAGCATTATTGTTTTAAAGACAATGGTTTGTTTAAGTAAATGTGCTGTCAAATTTATTATATATTAAAACCCACTTTTATAATGTATTGTAGAGTTAAACTATGACTCCACAGTCATTCTAAATTATATTTATAAAACAGTTACTGAAACGAGAAATTTGAATAATTTATAATAAAATATGTTTCACTTGACAATAAAAGCAGCATTTGTCACATACACCATGCAAGCATATTTCACAAATATTTTAAACTTATTCTGTTGGGATAATACTATCAATATGTTACTGTTAAAATATTCTCTAACTCTATTCAGTTAGTACCAGATCTAATTTTCAAGTTTTCATAATGCGTTTGTGAAACTTACATGCAAAAATGATCATGTATAGCAGTGTTTTTCAACCAGTGTGTCATGAGATGGTGTGCCGTAAGAAATTATCAGATTTCACCTAACTGGTCTAAATAAACCTGGTTTTACACGGATGACATAGAAATATGAACGATTATAAACTACTTTTCTTTGTATTTATGCAGCTCCCTGTGTGAAATACATAGGGTGGGGTTTCCTCCAGGAGCTCCAGTTTTCCCGCACATCTAAACACATAACCTATAGGATTATTTCTTATTATGAAACTTTTACTTTTATTTTAATTGACTGGCAAAAACACAGTCGTTATTAGACCCAAAATGTCATTTAAACATTGTAGATTAACTTACGGCAATCTACATTTTTCTTTGAGAGACCTTGTTGATGCACTATAACTACCTTGTATCTTGCGATTGTTCTCAACCTCACCTTTGTAGTTTGGGTTTTTCCCCCTCAATTTTAAGCTTCCTACACAGCTGTGTCTGTTTCACTTCATGACTGGTTTTCAACAATTAATCATCAATGTTCATTTACCCCTGTTTGGTTTAAGTGGTGGATCATATGTCTGACTATAACCCTACAAAATCTATTACTACGCAATATTGCTAAAATGGACTTGGAAGCAATAGTGACACCAAATAATAATTAGATTTAGATTTTCTTTTGTTCGCCCACTTTACTCTTTGAAAATTTACCACAGTGACAGTGACCAATTATTATACGAAAGCATTCTATACTACATTTACATTTATGTATTTAGCAGACGCTTTTATCCAAAGCGACTTACATTGGGAGTAAACATTAAGCAGTTTGGTACAAAGTGGATGGATCAGTAGACATACACATAGAACACATTCGGGCTAGTACAGAGAGGGAATTCAAATCAGTGCTTCAGAGGGTTTTTTTTATTTATTTATTTTTTATTTAGTTAAGTTAGTAAGTAAGTGCTTATGTTAAGTTAGTGAGTAAGTATGTTAAGTTAGTAAGTGCTCTCGAAAGAGTAGAGTTTTTAGCTGCTTTTTGAAGGCATAGAGAGATTCAGCTTTCCGTAATGGGATGGCAATGGAATTCCACCAGCCAGGAACTGTGAAGGAGAAGGTCCTGGTGAGAGATTTTTTGCTGCTCTGAGATGGGACCACAAGACGCTGGTCATTTTCTGAGCGGAGGCATCTGGAGGGGACGTAGAGCTGGAGGAGTTCGTGGAGGTATGAAGGAGCGGAGCCTGTGACTGTCCTGTATGTCAGCATCAATGATTTGAACTTGATTCGAGCTTCAATGGGAAGCCAGTGGAGAGAGATGAGGAGAGGGGTGACGTGTGCTCTTCTTGGTTCTTTGAAGATCAGCCGAGCTGCCGAGTTCTGGATCATCTGAAAGGGTCTGACCGCACATGCAGGAAGTCCAGCGAGAAGAGCATTGCAGTAGTCGAGTCTTGATATGACCATTGCTTGGACCAGAAGTTGGGTTGAATGTTCTGTGAGGAGATGTCTGATCTTTCTGATGTTGAACAGGGCGAATCTGCAAGATCGAGCAGTTTTAGCAAAGTGTTCCTTGAATGTCAGTTCCTCATCGAAGATCACTCCAAGGCTACGGACAGAGGTGGATGGAGAGATAGTCGACGACCCTAGTTGTATGGTGAAGTCATGCTGGACAGTGGAGTTTGCAGGGATGACCATCAGTTCAGTCTTTGCCATGTTAAGCTGGAGGTGATGGTCCTTCATCCATGTAGAAATGTATGAAAGTACATTTATAAATTGCAAAGTATAAATTGTTCTGTATACATTAAGCTAAAAACGTGGAGGCAAATTTTGGTCTAGTGTATCGACAACGAAACAGTCTCGAGTAGTTTTATACATTTCCTGACAGAAAGGGATTAACAGAAATCTGGAATGTTAGGAATTCACCTCTAACAAGATTGGGGTTAATTTGCTACCGCTGGGGGTCGCAACGCTGCACAGCGGTTAAAACACGAAGGAACTACGTTGTAACTACATACTTTTATCAATTAAAATATGACATATAGGCGAAAAATAATGACCTATTTGTAATGAGTCAAAAAGCAAAAAAATAAAATAATACAGTAAAACAGCAACAAATTAACAAAATTATTTGTAGACATACACGTTACAAATATAAAAAATAAAAACAATAATTATACAATAATAATTAATTTTAAAAAAAATCGGTGAAAAAGTAAAAGAGTGGCATAATGTCTCCGGTGCGCGCGCAGGTGGATCAGGGCGCGCACAATAGCGCGTCTGTCTGTGGCGGATGTCGCATCGAGCAGGTCTCTCTGGCTGCACTCAGGTGTTGAAACACGACACTGAACCATGTGATCAGCCAGGAGACTTTAGGAAGAGAAGCAACCCAGCTCGAGCTTTCACTCAACGCTCACTAGTAAATAACAAGGGCTCTGAAAACAGAACTGAAGCTTGAAGAACAATGAGTTATTTTCATGAGCTACAGGCCATAACATCGAGGTAGTTTCGCTTTAAACTCTTCGTTTCGGCGGTAAAGGTGAGGCGGAAGCAACCTGCGGCTGGTTCTACGGGACTCAAACTCTGTCCAGTCAGAAAAACACCGAGAAATGAGGAAGGTGAGCGCACAGGTAGGACCCTGTTTCTGTTTATGAACCTTGTATGGTCGATTGTTTCCTTGGAAACGCTGATAAAGTGGAAGGAATGTGGTGTCGTGAACTAGAAAAAGGTTAGAGCTTCAGAAACGGGAGATAAATGTCCGTTTGAATTAGTTTCATATGACCAAGGTCAGCCGTTATGGATTAAACGCATTCAGTGCAGCTTGAAAAGTGGAAAATACCTGAAGATTTCTTTTTTTTTGTACCCACGGTGACCTTTAAAAGAGGTTTGCCTTATTAGAACATTTTACCATGACATACATTTTCAAATTATATTATTTGATTTAAGATTTGTTTACATAACTGTCGGAATAAAAATGTAACAATCAATTTATATGGACTGTTGACTGTTTTCACCCAAAACATGCATACAAATGCAGGTATGCTGTAAATGCAGAACACTATTAAATTCAACAATTAATCATTTATTTTCAATGATCAAAAGAGTAATCTAAATCAAACAAGTATTTGGTTTGAAGGCACTTTACATTCTAAACAGCAATGATTCTTCGAGGTTCACTTGCACAGTTTTTGAAGGACCTTTGCCGACAGTGTGTTCCAAAAATCTTGGACAATAACCACCAATCTTTTGAGGATGTTGCTTTCTCACACCCTTCTGTCTCTCTATGTAATCCCAGATGCATTCAGTGATCAGGGCTGTGCAGAACTTAATGTTCTTTTCACCAAAGATGGTTCTTAAAGAGTTTGGGGGAATGTTTTGGGTCATTATCCTGCTGCAGAATAAATTTCAACGCAAATGAAATTAAATAATCAGAGAGCGCTCAAGTTAAAGAGGGTGAGACTTCTCGTGTGTCAGTCAGGCTATAAGGACGCTTTTTAATCCTAGAGACATTTTGGCTTTGATATCGAATACAACAAAGATGAGAGAAGAACGGTAAACAAATATGTCACCACGTGCCAGCACTGTTTTTTCAGATGTAATAATGCAAAAGGAAACACATGAAATACGAGCGCTCATCTGTACCGTCTTCATGCAGCACCGTCTGCAAGTCACACACACAGCGAGAGGGATTATGAATCATTCAGACAGCCAAACTAGTTTGAGAGACGCATAATAAAAAAGATTGTTT
Organism: Danionella cerebrum; assembly: GCA_007224835.1. NCBI lineage: Eukaryota > Metazoa > Chordata > Actinopteri > Cypriniformes > Danionidae > Danionella > Danionella cerebrum. The sequence continues at coordinate 36,041 of SRMA01023905.1, forward strand.
ATTTTATTGTTTATATCAAGTGTAAATATTTGAAGATGAGTTTTGATTTTTGATTTAGCGAAATAAAGTGAATTCTATCAGACCCCAATTTTTTTTATCTCTTAATGGATCTATTCAAAGGATGATTTAAAAAATGGCTAATTTGCTGAGCCATCAGAACTGAACTGAAAACCGTGGTTAAAAACCAAGGTGTGTACCAAACTGTGAGCTTGTTTGAAATTTGGAAGGTCTTTGCACATGGTAGTCCAAAACTTTCATTTTGTTTCTACCCAAAAGTATTTTGGAAAATTTTTAGTTCCACAAACTTTGCTTGTTTTTTTTTCTTGCAAAAAACATTTTTGAAAATTGCAAAAACACACAAACAAATTGCAAAAGAAAAATGCGTCTTCAAGCAGTGATGATGAATTTCTGATAATCTCTCTTTTGCAAAAAAAAAGAAATAAAAGAAAATACTAGGTTTATCAAATCCTGAGAATGCGCAGAGAGGAAGGAGATTTCATCCTCCTAAAGAGCTTTGAAAATATCCTAAAAATTGATGAAACCTTTATTTCAGGATGTTGGTCCTTTTGTTTGATGCCGTTGTTAGCAGTTTTGGAACCGCATGATCCTAATAGAATGAGAATCTGCACTTTGTTCATCATACAAAGCTCTGTGTTAAGGCACATATCAGGTCTGAAGCCAATAACAATTGAAGCCTACCTACGGAACCACAGAAGGACCAAACCCATTTGAAATCGCTTCCAGGATTTGTATTTTTTTTTCGTATATGTTTTCGTGTATTTCTTTGGAAACTAGCTTTAAAATTAAATTCTAAACAACATGAAATTAAATTATATTTGTACTAGGTATAGTTTTTATAGGTTTTGTACTAAAAATATGAGTATTTTTAAATGTAGTGAAATTTTCCGGAAGTAAAAGCCCTGGGCTAGAAATCTTTTTGAAATGTTTTAACCTTGTGAATCATTAAATAACAAAAATGAAATGAGTGGAAATGAGCAATATTTATTATTACATTCATTAATTATATATTAATTAAATCGGAAGTCAGTTTTTGAAGGTAATGACACCAATATGTATGTTTTTGTAGCACTAAGGCTGTTTTGGCTCACTTTAATTTTCAAATGCACTCAAACTGGTACTGCTGTTCCGCTTTGACAGCTCGTTTCTCCCAGAGTGAATGGATTTCATCTTCTGGTAAAGGACATGATTTACTGAAAATCTCCGCACCCTGCCCAGAGCATCAGCCCTGTCTGATCGAGGGTAGGGGAACAGACTGACCCCATCCTGGAGATGATTTGGCCACTGGCAGACTGCTCTGTCCTTCTCCTGCTGCTGCTGTTTCTGTCTCTTCTCAAGAATGTTTGGGCTCAGGGTGAGTCGCTCTCTCCTCCTCCACCTTCTCAGCATTGCTGTCCGAAACTAAACCTCCGGAAGTGAGTCAATGTTAAAAGCTTAAAGCGCTTTAAAGAGCTCAGTAGAAGTTACATCAGATTCAGAGCTGAGGACCACACCTTAGCTCTAATTTAGGCAAAAAGGATTGGCTGAAACGAAACGGTGTGGGTAAAATATGCATTTATGGTGAGCTGGAACTCCTCAGGCAAGATGAAGCATGTTGGTTTTCTGCTAAAAATTGGATGATCTTATACTTGATGTTAAGAAAAAGTGTGAGGAAAATGCATTAAAATCCCAGGAATATAATCTTCCCGAATTGCTGAAAAGGTTTAAATGAAGCTGTTGAGTATGTTTCATCACTAGAAAACGCCAAATTATGATCATTAGTTGTAATATTAAATAATAAGTAATCCTTGGATACATTTTCAAAAAGTTTCTTGTGTATGTCTCCCATTTAAAGTCACCAGTTCATAGCACTTGCATGTGCTTGGACTGTGGGAGGAAACCAGAGTATCGAGAGGTAATCTACTAAAAATACAAAGTGTACTCAAGATAGGTAGAACTCAATTGAAACCAGGGTTCTTCTAAAAACCAAACATCCAACCGGGTGCCCTAAGTTTAATTCAGTATGGCTGAACTGACAAAATTTCCTACCCAAAACCTCAACTTTTTCTTTTACTTTAATGCAATTTGTTGAGAATTGAGCTTCTTGCTTTGAGGAGCTGTAAACCCTTGGGTAATAAATCACATTCACATGCTTCGTGATTAATCCAACAACTTCCTTTCCTTCTTCAGACCTAACTTTGCACTTTTGCCCTTGAGGAATCGTTTACTCCTGTGAATGATTAACATTTTAACTTTTGATATGAATACTTCCCTCTTATTTTCACTCTGCTCCCTCTCGGACTACTGTGCCTTACTTCATGTGTCCTAGTGTAATCATTATATTTAATTACTGCTTGAAACTGAAACCTTTATTTTGCACTTAAGTCAGCAGATATAAGTGATTCTTTTTTGTTTACACTTTAAAATTCACAAAAAATCAAGGATGAGAATGTCTACAAGAAAGAGGTTAAGTTTAGGGAAGCTATATCTTTAGTTCGTTCTCATTCTAACTGATCAGATATGAAATAAATGTCATAGAAATTACTATTCAAGGAATTAATTCATCTGTCATCAGAAAGCATTCAAAATGGGAACATCAAATGAAATCACGATATTCTGAACAGCAACTCAGTTAAAAGGCCACACAGACTTTGAGGGATGGTGATATTAGAGCCGTAATAATCGCAACTTTATATTGATGACCTCAATGTTGTTTTTTTATGCAGATGAAGCATCCACAATGCCCAGCATCTCTACTACACCAGGCACAGTAAGTAGTGTGATTTATTAATTTATTTATGTGAAAGTTGTTTCTGTAATGTATTTTATTATCCCTTAAACAAGTGATGTACAGCTGTAGGGTTGACATATCAGGAAAACATTCTTAAACAAAGTGCCAGCAAGAGTCACAGTCCCTTGAGGGAGGCAGGAAACAATATTGTACAAAGCAGCTGGCAAGATTCAAAGTCTGGGTTGGTAGAGGCAGGAAACCGTTGTTTACAAAGGAACAGGCAAGGTTGGTAGAAGCAGGAAACCTTCTTTTACAAAGAAACAGGCAAGATTCTGAGTTCAAGTTGGAAATATGCAGGAAACCATCTTGTAAACTTTAGCAGGCAAGATTCACAGTCCACTTGGTAGAGGCAGGAAACCTTCCTTTACAAAGAAACAAGCAAGATTCTGAGTTCAAGTTGGGAATTTGCAGGAAACCATCTTGTAAACTGTAGCAGGCAAGATTCACAGTCCAAGATAGAAAAGGTACAGGTTGGTAGAGACAGGAAATGTACAAAATAGCAAACATGATTCATAGTCCAAGTTGGTAGAGGTAGGAAACTTTCGTTTACAAAGAAACAGGCAAGATTCTGAGTTCAAGTTGGGAATATGCAGGAAACCATCTTGTAAACTGTAGCAGGCAAGATTCACAGTCCAAGATAAAAAAGGTACAGGTTGGTAGAGACAGGAAATGTACAAAATAGCAAACATACTTTACAAAGAAATCCTTTACAAAGAAACAGGCAAGATTCACGGTCCAAGATGGAAAAGGTACAGGTTGGTAGAGACAGGAAACCTGCGATTCAAAAGGCAGTCTTAAGTTGGAAAAGTAGCAGGCAAGATTCCCTGTCCGAGTTTGTAGAGGCAGGAAACAAAGAAACAGGCAAGATTCCCAGTCCAACATGGAAAAGGCAATAGACTTTCTTCTACACACTAGCAGGCAAGATTCACAATCAAGGTTGGTAGAGGCAGTAGACCTTCTTCTACACAGTAGCAGGCAGGATTCACAGTCCAGGTTGAGGAAGGCAGGAAACATTCTTGTACAAAGCAGCAGGAAAAATTCTCAGGCATTGGTGAGGCATTTTAAAAGTGTACGGTCAATAAACAATTTGACTTTTTTTTTTGCTAAATCATTTTTATGTTTGTTGCGATACAAATAAAGCATGCCTTGCCTGACTGTGACTGCCTCATGATGCTTCAGTATTCAAATGTGGGTAAATGGCATGAGATAAATGTTGCAAGATGTATTTGAGGAAGAGCACAAGATGAGAGAACCTTTAAAATTCCCCCTTTTCTCCGTACAGGGCCCCAATATTGTGGCCATTGTTGTACCGACTGTGGTGCTGGGAGTTTTGGCTATTCTGACGGCGGTTCTAGTTTTCCTCTTCTGTGTTGTAAAGAAGAAGAGACAGACTGAGGGCACATATCGTCCCAGCGCAGAGGAGCAGACAGGGACAAGGGGTGTTGAAGCACCAGATGCCCTCAAACTTCCCAAGGAAGAGAGACTGATCTGAGATCTGCCATTTATTATAAGCCTGAGTCAACTCTGATGTAAACAAACATTAACTCAGCACCATACCCAGGCGCAAGGGTTAAATAGTCGGTTGGACTTTGAGTCTCACTGGAGCATGGAATAAACTTGAAAGAAAATGGATCTCGCCAGAAAGGTGACACATTTCACAGTAGGATTCAGCGCATTACATTTGCATTTATATTTTAGTTATTGGTTTTTACATCACATAAACAATAAAAGTTTGCCAACAATATAAAACCCTGAACACACGGTAGCATTGACCTCCGGGGCAAACCCTAGTCAGATCACCCCCATACCATACTTCCACCCAGAAGAAAATAGTTTCACCATCTGACCTCCTACCAAGCCTTTTATACTATTTGACTAATAAAATTGACGTCAAACCATTTCTCCACACTGCCCCACTCATTTACTCCAACTTGCAGCTGCGCATAATTATATAGTAATATACATAACTTCAAATATAGTCTTGATTTACTTTGCCTTTTGAAGAATCTCTCTTATTTTCCTTATGTTTTTTGTTGACAAATTAGAGCATTTTAAAGAAAAACTACAGCCTTCTGTTTAATAAAATAACCAAAAGGAAGGTTTACAACCAGGTTTGAAAAAACAAACATATAAATGACCAATAGCATGAGTTTGGAGGTGGGATGTTGGGACTTATCGACCAATAGGAGCGGAGCAAACAAGAGTTGCTTTAAATTAGACCCTACACTAACATTTTTCTTTATTGGGGACTAGTTTTTGCACACTGCTTCTTTAATTTTAATCCTCTTCCTTCCTATGTAGGAATGTTTTTCTCTCAACTCCAGTAAGAATGTGAAACCTCATTGTTCCTCTCGTAAGATACTTAGTAACACTTTACAATAAGCTTTCATTCGCCAGCGTTGGGTAATCATGAGCACACTGTGTATTTCGTCTCAATTTCCTCTGCACATGTGCTAAAAGACTGTATTTAATAACACTAATCCACTGTGAGCATTTACTAATTTGATAATTGATTTAAACACAATGTGAAAATAGACATAGATCAATTGACCTTTTATTTGTACTTGTATGATTAGCTGTTTAAATACAGAATATTATGAACGAACAGTACTTGATTAGTTACACTGGAACAATATCGAAAGCTTTTTTTTAACGTGCTACTATTTATTGTATAAGCTGCAAGTTGTTTGATGTAAATATATCTTTAGATATTATTTTATTTTGGTATTATATGCCTATGATAATTGTGGCAAGAAAACCATGTTTGAATTGGTTTAATTTCATGAAAGTATGGATGTTGTTTACATTATTGAATGCGCTGTATTTCACTTGAGTGCCTTTTCAAATTTCAACTTTTCAAAGCCGATTTACGGTTTAATTTGTATTTCAAATAGAAGAGTGACTATATTCAAGGAGATGCATGTATTTTGAAGATAACCACATATTTTCCTGTCAAAATAGGAATAATATTCCATCTGCAGAGTGTTTAGGAGCAGTTACTATGTTGACGACATGGTTGTCTTCATTGCCTTTGCTTTTTAAAATACTGGTACTTCATATTAAAGGAATATCGAAATTTACATGTTTATTGGAACCTTTATTCTTTTAAGTTACAACATGAGTGTGGTCAAACAATAATTTTATGTGTCATAATGAGCTTGCTGTGTTTCTTATTGCTAAAGAATTAACAGGTTTTGGACTAAAGGTCTTTTTAAAAGTTTAACAAGTCAGGTTTGTATCTCAGTTGTATTAGCTGCAGAGTAACAGTTACACCAGGTTCTCGTAGCTTGTACGATTCTTAAAATCGTATTTAATTGCTTGTCAGTCATTCCAATAACTTAGAAGTGTCACACTATGTAACCAACAATAAAGATTGCATGATTATCGGTATCATGGCTTTGCAATCAAAAGAGGTCATTATAATGGAAGTCAATAGAACATGAACAATGAAAAAATGAAAATCTGGTGCTACACAAAAACTAAAAATCCATAAACACCAATGCTGTTAGTAATGTTTGACACACCCAAGACTTAAAAAAATCCAGACTTTTTTTTTTTTAATCATTGACATAATGCAGTCTTGGCAATTAAAGGGAAAAAATACTAGATGATCTGTGCAAAAAAATGAAAAAAAAAATTGTATTTGATATTTTTTTAATTTAGAGGAACAACATCCCTAATAAAGCCTAAGGGTGGCTGCCATAGCTACTGACGAGTTAATAGATATTTACTTGTTAATTCTCCTAGAACTACTCCTTAGTTATGTATTGATTATGGAACTGTACTCGGCTCCATTTCTTTCTCCAGCAAACCATTGTAATAGTAAACATGTTGCAAACTAATTGAGCAAACATTTTTAGATATTTTGATTTCAAATTAATTAGTGATCGCAAAATGAGCATGAGTTTTCCAACTTTGGCCAGCCAGTTTAATAAACTCAGTTTAAAATCATATACAGTCAAATGTGAAATGTTTATAGTGAGTAAAATTTACAGCGTAACTCATAAGATGGTTACGGAGGTCACGTGACCAACGCATCTCCATGAACCGTCTGTCGTGTCGCACAGCTTCACTATTCAAATTGGTAAACAAAAACTCTTAAAGTGGGCGTTTACCAAAACCGAGAGCAAAGGTATTAGGTGCGTTCGACTTCATGCGGCGCTGCGCAGACCGATCGGCGGCTGACTTGAAGTAGTGCATGCCGGTTAGAAATTCTGTCCGACTTGAACCGGCGCTGACGTCACGTGACGTTCACGTGTGGCATCAAAGTAACGCGAGAGCGTTTCGATAACAGCCGGCTTGCTTAGCCAGAGCAGCGTTTTAGGAGCGACTGCGCCAGGATATGATGACGTCACAGCTTCTCATGATTGGCCACATTCACCACATGACGATGATCACGTGTGTTTCGTGCTTCAAGCCATACAATTGCATAAAAAATCAATTTGCATACCATTTCGTAAATAGTTTACGATCTTTTGACTGCAGTACATTTTTTTCCCTTAAATTATTTTTATTGGATTTGTGCATACGTTTATTATTGTCCTTTTTTCATACAGACCAACTATAGTATTCAGCTGCATATTTGAGTAATATTTTTTTATGGAATAACTAAAATGTCAGTAATTTAATGTAATGTGGTTTTAATGTGGTACATTAAATGTAATCCAGTTCATCTGCGACAAAGTAGGCAAACGTCATGTTTCAGGAAGCAACGAGATCTCAAACGTGTCCGACTTGACGGCTCCGTTTTCAGCTCCTCCCCGGCTACTTTCGGCTAATCTCGACGATCGGTCTGCGCAGCGCAGCATGGGCTCGAACGCACCTATTGGCTATAACTGTTATGACGTAAAAAACGTTGCTGATCTTTGTAAAATAATATCTGGGTGTAAATAAAGGAGTGTATTTATAGATGGAGAATAGTAATTTAATGGGTCTGAAGAAATTTTCTACATATGTTTTTTCTGTTTTACTCAAAATATCCTGGTTTAAAAACTTTTACATTTTTGGGGTTCTATTTGTGTAATAAAAAAATATTTAATGGCAGTATCTTCTGTCTTATCCAGTTGAGTTTTGCAAGGTTTTTGACTAAGGAAGAACAATAACTGATCTAAAAATTGTGTGGTAAGTTCCTTTGATAATGCATAAAGGTAAACATCATTTTGGGATGGATTTCTCTCAGCTGCCAGGAACAAAGGTGATAAATAGTATTTAAAGAACTTAATGCCGCCCTCTAGTGGCTCAGGAGTATAACTTGAGTTGTGCTGCCATTTTATTTGTGTTGATAGCGCCGTCACTTTACAACTCTGCACACTTTGTCCTTGATTCTGAAAATAAAAATGATCCATATAAAGCCCATATGACCTGAGATAAAAAAAAAACAGACAAGTATTTCAGATATAGATGTGGCCTTTATTCAGAACAATGGAGACAGATTACGCTAAACTATCTACTCAAATCTGAAAGCTTCACAGTTAAAATCACTTAGAGGTGGGGAGGAAACTTGATGACGTGCATTCACAACATTCAGAAAAGCAAAACTAATTCACAACGCCTTAAATGCCACTGGTGGTGATGAAATTTGAACGTAAAACCCTTGTTTTGTTATGGAGATAGCATTGGCTTCCTGTGTGAAAATGAAATTTTTGTGATGATGCGGAGGCCGAGCAGGTATGTTGTATTTAGGCGACCTCCTCTTCACCCTCTTCTTCAAACTCACCCTCTTCGGCAGTTGCATCCTGGTACTGTTGGTACTCAGACACAAGGTCGTTCATGTTGCTTTCGGCCTCGGTGAATTCCATCTCATCCATGCCCTCACCTGTGTACCAGTGCAGAAAAGCTTTACGACGGAACATGGCGGTGAACTGCTCGGAAATGCGCTTGAACAGCTCCTGAATGGCAGTGCTGTTTCCAATGAAGGTGGCGGCCATTTTGAGCCCACGAGGTGGAATGTCGCAGACAGCGGTCTTGACGTTATTGGGGATCCATTCGACGAAGTAGCTGCTGTTCTTGTTCTGAACATTCAGCATCTGCTCATCCACTTCCTTCATGGACATGCGACCGCGGAAGACTGCGGCAACAGTCAGGTAACGGCCGTGACGTGGATCGCAGGCAGCCATCATGTTCTTGGCATCGAACATCTGCTGTGTGAGCTCAGGAACTGAGAGGGAACGGTACTGCTGACTGCCTCTGCTGGTGAGGGGAGCGAATCCTGGCATGAAGAAGTGGAGACGTGGGAAGGGCACCATGTTGACGGCCAGTTTGCGCAAGTCAGCGTTGAGCTGTCCAGGGAACCGGAGGCAGGTGGTCACACCACTCATGGTGGCAGAGACCAGGTGGTTGAGGTCACCGTAGGTTGGTGTGGTGAGCTTGAGTGTGCGGAAGCAGATGTCATAGAGTGCCTCATTGTCGATGCAGTAGGTCTCGTCAGTGTTCTCCACCAGCTGGTGCACAGACAGAGTGGCATTGTAAGGCTCCACCACAGTGTCGGACACCTTGGGTGAGGGCACCACGCTGAAGGTGTTCATGATGCGATCAGGGTACTCTTCGCGGATCTTGCTAATGAGCAGGGTGCCCATGCCAGAGCCGGTTCCACCACCCAGAGAGTGTGTAAGCTGGAAACCCTGCAGGCAGTCGCAGCTCTCTGCTTCCTTGCGGACCACATCGAGAACGGAGTCCACCAGCTCGGCACCCTCTGTGTAATGCCCTTTAGCCCAGTTATTTCCTGCTCCGCTCTGGCCTGCAATTGTTAAAATAAATATCGAGCATGAACATTGGGAATCAATTCAGCCAACCTGGAATAAATTCCATTTACTTGAATATGGAAATCTGGAACAAGCCCGTCCAAACCTATCGTTAGAATGTTGTATGTTGGTCAGTGAAGTACAGTGTTAGCATGTGCTAATTTTGGGAGTTAAAGGAGTTTCTTGGGAGTAGGCGTTGGTGGACCAAATGAAATATTGAATGTTAATCCTAGCTAAATCCTCAATCTTTGCCAGATACATTATTTTTAAATGTAATTTACCATTAGTTATCCACACTTTAGCTAAAGTTAAGACAAAGCCATAGACTGTATAAAACTAGATGTTGTGTATGAGGTTACCTATTAGTTTTGAATAAGGATTTGAAGCTAAAACTGGGCGTGGTCAGCCATTTCCTTGTTAGTGGGATATCACTATTCGAAAATGGTCAACATGCAGGAAGTGAGTGGAGCTGAGATGACAAAACCTAAGGCTGTGTGCTCAGTGATGGTCTGTGGCTGTCCCTCATGTGGCAATGCCCTTAATTATCCAAAATATTAAAACTAATTTACATTTTGCATTTGCCAAACACTTTTTTGGCCACGAACATTTTAACTAATTAAAATTTAGTCCCTGGGGTTCAAACCCATGGTTATTGCACCGCTAGTGACTCTGTCACAGAATTTTGAATGCAAAATATTTAAAAATTACACAAACATGCGGGTAAAAACTTGTTAAATACAAAAATAAAACTCTTTTTAGACTTTAAATGTGCTTTTTTCTATCTTAAAAGTTTGACATACTGTCTGTGAGATCTGCTCCATTTTAATACTAGCCACAAGCAATCAAAAACTGAGGTTGGCCCTTGAACAAAGCTTTTTGATTGGGAGTGGTCACATCTCTCTTCTTTCTAGGTTTAGAAGGGATTGCCAAAGACAAGGTAATTCTGTAGCCCAAATAAGCCAAATGAATGCGTAATTCTAATGAAAATATTAGGGGTGTAACGTGGCACAATACGTTGCAATACAAAATTGTCACAATACGGATTGTGAAGCTACGAAGTGTGTTTGCTTCTTAAAAGTGATTGTGATTCTAGTCACTTCTGAAACTTCTTTTCTTTGTTTTCTACTTTAATGCAATATTTATTACGAGACAATTATCCTTGACTCACATTTTAAACAAGAAATATTATAAAATTAGCTCTCTCCATCACTTAGAGTAAAAAAGATGACAATGTAAACACTACCCCCTAGTGGATGGATGGTATCAAATGCTCTTATACAAACCAAACTGGCTTTCCTAGCTTTGTGGCCTCAAAAAATTTAAAATTAAATTTTTTCCAATTATAATTTTTTATATAAACAGTGTGTTAAAATAGTGTTGCATATCGCATCATAGACAACATCGAGGTACGTATCGTAATGTAAGAATAGTGTATTATTACACCCCTCGAAAATATGATTCACATTTTTTTCAAAACAATTTTAATAGCAGAGATGTATAGTTTTATTGTGTCTATATATTATTATGATTTTGATTTTTTTTTTAAATGAGATTATGGTGAAATGCTTTCAGGCTTGCTGTTGGGTCTTCAGGAATGAAAATAAAATATCCATTTTGCAATCATTTCACACATAAACCCCTTTATCTAATCGCATACTGTCAGCACATGGCAGTCAAAAATTTAACAATAGAAGGAAGAGGCAACTCCTTCGATAAGTTTGTTATAAGATATGATTTATTATTGTTTTATTGAAATTACGGTTGTACAGTTGTAATGGATTACGTGATGAAAGATTAACTCACCAAACACAAAGTTGTCAGGTCTGAAAATCTGTCCAAATGGACCAGAACGGACTGAATCCATTGTCCCAGGCTCCAGATCAACCAAGATGGCACGTGGAACATACTTTCCCCCTGAAGAAGAAATGAGGAGTAGGTGAGGTAATGCTTAGAATATCACGGTATGGTACCTTTTTCAATTAATCATAAATAAAATGTTTAAAATTCCATGACTTGCATATGTTTACCTTGAATAAATGTACATTAAGCTTTGATTTTTTACCCATTTGCTTTTTTCTTTTCCACAGTGTCTTTATATGTTTATCAGTATAAATTCAGATCCTAATTCAATTCTAAGCAATATGTAGCATTTTTAGTGATATATGTAGCGTTTTTTAGCTTAAACTTTGCATTGCTTGTACAAGTTCAGTACTGAAGTCACTCATACATCAACAAAACACGAACGCTCAGTTGTCGACTTCTCTGAGAACAGCCTTATTTCAAAAGAAATGATCAACATTATTGGGAAGTACTGCCTATTTGATAAAAATCCAGTTTTATACGAGAAAAATATTGTGTGTATTAAATTTGTGTATTATCAGATCATCTCCTTGCTCTGAATATTCCGAACTGTCAGCTGTGACTGAAACTTGAATAAATAATACAAAGAAAATTAACATTTAAATAAATTAAACACATTTGTTTATAAGTCATATATATTTAGGCATTAGTTGTTACTAAATAAAGCGTTAGTTGTCATCCAAGCTGAGTGCTTAGTCCTGTGCTGTGGCCTAGTGGCTAGTGAGCAGGACACATACAGTTGCACAGGGAGACACGCCCATCCTCCCTCATTCTCTCTCTGCCTCAATTCCCGTTTTTCCTGTTTTTTGTGTTGTTATAACCTAGCTCATGCTGTTACTGAATATTAATTCATAACCCTTTACAGAAGACTCTGGAAGCAGGACTTAAGAAGATTTAACAGAAAATGCAGTTTTTTAGATTAAACACTGAAGATGCTGACAGCTAAATACAATGCTGCTTTATAAAAAGAGAGAGACAAAGGAGTAGGGGGGTGGGGGAAGAAGGAGAGGCTTTAAAGAGCAAAGTGCATGGCTCTCTGAGAGTCCAAAGCAGGAAATAGACCAAATGTCTGTTAGTAACTTAATTTAAAGAGCCTGTACATTCCTTGCTGTGGTATAACGTTCTGTTCTAGTTCAGAACTTAATCAGACAATTTCAGATGTATTTCAGTACAAAACAAATAGAGAGTCCAGGACACAGACTTCTTGTTTAAACATTTTCTACATCACTGCTGGCACTGGATCGGGAATTTTGTGTGAGAAAATAAGAAATTGGAGAAAGAGACACCAAATACTTGTGTTAAATCCCTATAGTTTGCCCAGTTTGAGAGAAGAAGGTATCAGGAGACACTTGATTAAAGGAGCTTGGACCAGATCATTCAGACATTTAGGAGTATTCAAAGACAGGAACAAAATATACAAGTTTAAATATATGCAATGTATCCAAAACATCTGTTTACGTTTCCAAGAAAAATGGCTAGTTTTCAAAATCTCTATTAGTTTGACACCTTAATAAAACGAAGAAAAATGCAGTTTATTGGCCCTTTAATAGATGGTAAACACAGCAGTTTACATATGTATTTTTGATTGTTAATTTACTGTAGTTTAAGTTGCATATATATATGCTTCTTTTTTCACAGTGAACATGATTTCTTATGGGTCTATCCTTTTTTTGATAAAGATGATGATGCTGCCAAATACCTGTGGCCTCATTGTAGTAAACACTAATCCTGTCCAGCTGCAGGTCACTGTCTCCATGGTATGTTCCAGTCGGATCAATGCCGTGTTCATCACTGATCACCTCCCAGAACTGAGAGAAAGAGCCAGAAGAGGAGGAGGAGGAGGAGAGACAACAGGGCGGAGGCCGAAGAGAGAGAGAGAGAGGGGAGGGGAGACAGACAGAGAAAAAAAGAATTAATCAAAGATGGAATAAAGAATGAAGTCAAAATGAAATATTTAAATGAAAACAAAGTGATAATATTTCTAGAATCATGGGTATACACACAAAGGCATGTAATGTTTAAATCTTCAGGATGCCACTTTCATGGATTACAAAGCATGCATGCACTCATTACAACAATGCGATGCTTCTGTCAGAGATGTGTTTAATTATAATGCTTTACATTAATATTGCATTATGGCAGATTGATTTGATGAGTGAATTAAAAAGAAATCATCACTCCCGATGCTAATTAAACACCAAGTAGGTCAAGTAGTCGTCAGATTGAATCAACCCAGAAATTAAATCTCAACAGCATCAAAAATAATCCACCGCTTCTGAATAAATGCAGGTTAATTATAAAGCTTCAGCATCATAGACAAGAACGTTTCTTTCATTCATTCTCCGGCGTACAATGGAAGACGGGTCTCCACGCCCAGTGAATGCACATCCTCCATCCCTGCGCACAATGAACCGACTGTTCCGCTGCAAAAATGCACTCCCACAGCACAAAACACGCAAAATCACACGGAAAGCCTGCAAATACTTATCTGGAAGATTCTTTAGTAGCTTTGAAGGATGGAAAGTAAAACAAAAAACGCAACACAATATCGAATTCGTCGTGAAAAATGAGAATAGATACCTTTGCTCCGATCTGGTTGCCGCACTGGCCGGCTTGGAGGTGCACAATCTCACGCATGGTGCTCTGGGAGAGGACTGGAGACGAGGTCTGGTTCTTCGGGGCGCTGATGGGACTGACAGCCGCTTCTTTGGATGCGCAGATTATCAATCTCCACCCGCCTCCCCGAGCGCAGTCACTGGACTGAGTGTGTGGCGCAAGATGACGTCATCGCTATGGCAACCAGGAGCGGAGGAGAGAAAGAGTACGCGCGGCTCGTGGAGACCGCGGATAGGATGCTCAATGGGATAGGGCTGTCTCCACCTCTTCATCCATGAAAGTGTTACAATGGAGAATATAAGTGTAAAACATTGTGCTTTTGGTGAATTTGATCAAATCGCGGTTGATAATTTTGCTTTGTTTATGTGATTTCTGCGTCACCAGCCAATATCTAGCTTCGATTTGACTTAAACGATAGCTTCACCACATACACACCTAGCAGCGACGCCCTTTTCAACTGACCACTTGATTCCCAGCCATGTTGAAATGCCCATCTTTAGATCTAAAAACATGAAAACACACCTGTCCAACACCTTATTAATTCAAATTTCTAAACAGCCAATCACGCGGCAGCAACTCAATGCATTTGGGCATGTAGACATAGTCCAGACGATCTGCTGCAGTTCAATCCGAGCATCAGAATGGGGATGAAAGATAATTTAGTGACTTTGAACATGGCAAGGTTGTTGCTGCCAGATGGCCTGGTATTTCAGAAACTGCTGATCAACTGGGTTTGTCACACGCAGCCATCTTTAGGAGTACAGAGAATGGTCAGAAAAAGAGAAAATATCCAGTAAACGGAGGTTCTGTTGATGCCAAATGTCAGAGTAGAATGTTATAGTAGCAGAAGACCACACCTGACAGCTAAGAACAGGAAACTGAGGCTACAGGGGCACCAAAACTGAACAATAGAATATTGGAAAAGCGTTTCCTGGTCTGATGAGTGTTAGGGGCAACCCTCCATGATGGTAAGGGAGGGGTTAAACGAACTCAAATGCACACACAAGATGGGATCAAATCTCTTTTAATAAATAAATATAAACAAATAAACACAAACACCCGAGGTAGGGCAAAACCTTACATAAACTAAACTTAAGTAAAAACTAAAACTAACACAAAAACAAACAAGAATAACATTAACTAAAAAGACAATCAACGATTGCTTGCCAGCTGGCTGCTGGTGAATTTATACAAATAAAACTTGAAAACTGAACAAAGACTAAGTAGAAGCACAGACCTTACCAGACATGAATCACGAGGGATACTATTAAATATCAAATAATGAACCCGCACATGGAACAGGGAGCAAGGGGCTAAAATAGGCAGAAATCAAATGAGGGAATGACAAACCAGACACGAGGAGCAGGTGGGGCACATGAGGGCAATTAACAATGACACAGAATGAAGACACACAGGAGAAGGGGCCAGAATAAAAGGTACAAGAGGGTGGAGACACAGACAAAGAGGAAGAGCAGGCAGGAAGGGGGCAGGAACAGAAGTGTTTACAAAATAAAAGACTAGGGAAAATAACAAAATAAAAGTAACTAGGGAAAGAACCCAACATAATCCCCTCCCCTAAGGGGTGGCTTCCAGACACCCCAACAGAAACGAAAAGGAACAAGACAGAAAATAAATAAAAACAGAACAGAGCCCGGGATCCTGTAACCCATAAAGGGGGCAAAAGCACACAGGATCCACATAAAGGGTCAGAGAATAGGGGCTAGGGAGACTCTGACAGACAAGGGGGGAAAACAAGACCAAGGAGGGGCAGGAAGGGTGAGCCAGCAGACGATCAGGGAACAGAAAGGGGAGGCAAACAAAGGGGGCAGAGAACAGAAAACATGGACAAAAATCATAATAAAATAATCACAACAAAACTTGAGTCCAAACTTGGTGGTGCCGACCTTGGCACAGAGGATCCGACCATAACGGGTAGGAGCACGAGTGGGATCAGAGGTGGCCTCTGCTGCAGGTGCCACAACACAAGGCCTCGGGCCAGAGACCAACAGCACTGGAGCAGGTAGAAAGTCTCCTAGATACAGAGGTAGGGCTCCATCCACAAGGCTCCCTGGGGGCCAAGCCGGAGACAAAGCCGGAACCAGGGCATGTAGAACAGGGGAAGCTGGCAACGGCAAAAGTGTCTTGTGAGCGCAAACATACAGGCGCAATGGAGGCGAGCAAAGGGAAAGGCGCTCAGGAGGAGCAGGCAACGCTAAAAGCGTTCTGGGAGGACAGATGCCCAAACGCATCGGGGGCGAGCACAGGGCACGACGCTCTGGGGGAGCTGGTAATGCTAACAGTGTCCTGGGAGCACAGATGCTCAAGCGCATAGGGGGCGAACAAAGGGCATGTCGGACAAGGGGAGCAGGAAGGGCCAATAGGGCTTGGCAATTGGTGTCAGAAAACTTAAAGAAATAGCACATTAAACAAAATGAAAATCTTACAAGAAAAAAAAAGGCAAAAAACTACATAATGCCCAAAAATGATCATCTCAACAAAAACGTGAGGGCCAGCACAGGAACATGTTGACTGGGAACCCTCACAAAGCTGCTGACAGGCAAGTGCACTGGAGACTTCTCCGTCCAGTGACTGGGCAGCAGATTCCACTCCTACAGTCTGCGCCGAAACAGCAGACACATCAGCATAGACGGGGACCACTTCAAAGGGAACCAGACCAACTTTAAACAGAGAAGATTCAGGAGTAACTGAATCCAGGGGGCACACAGGGCTAGACCTAGAGGACTTGAGCCATATAGAATCCTCCACAGTTCCAGGGTTCTCCTGGAGCGCAGTGTCATCACAGGGGTCAGCAGGCACAACATCGGGCAAGGCAGCAGAGCGCTGACTGGTGGGAGTGGCCAAACCCAGGGAGGAAAATCTTCCGGCTCTGACTTCTTCTTCCACCAGCCTGAGAATCCAGGCAGGGACAGCGTTGCTGGGGACCGATGCGGGGTGACCAAAAACGGATGACTTGGCAGGCAGAGGTGGCTCTGGACAACTGGAAACTTGGTTACAGACAGGGTAACTGGACAAAGGGTTCACAGACAAAGTACCATTGTTGAAGTGGGGGGTACTGTGGGCTGATGGGGAGTGGCTCGCTGGATCCTCGCTCTGTCTGTGTTGGGACGGAGTGGAGAACACAGCGGTAGAAGGAAAGTTGACGCAAGAGGCGGTCTCACTCAGAGCAACTGGAGGTGAGAGATCAGCTGGCTCAACCGGGTGGCGTATGGACTGGATGTGACCAAAAGCCCTCTCAAAAGAATCGGGTCCCTCCATCACATTCATCACTGACCTGATAGTCTCCCAAATCGAATAGTCACCATCCTCAAGAAAAATACTTGCTGAGACAGGAAAATCCAGACCAGAACAGAATAACTGGATGACTTCATGCTCCTCTAGTCCAAGATCGTTCAGGGCGAGGAGCAGGGAGGCTGCATATATTCCTATGGGACGACCAGCTTGTTTAAGACTGGAGACATCAGGGTTAGCTGGCACCACACGGCAGGGAGCTGAAGAAGGAGGCCGAGGCTTGCGTCCACGAGAGTGACCCATGATTGAAAAAAAATAGTGTGTGCTGAGTTCTTCAGAATGGCGGGTTCATTCTGTTAGGGGCAACCCTCCATGATGGTAAGGGAGGGGTTAAACGAACTCAAATGCACACACAAGATGGGATCAAATCTCTTTTAATAAATAAATATAAACAAATAAACTCAAACACCCGTGGTAGGGCAAAACCTTACATAAATATACTGAAGTAAAACTAAAGCTAACTCAAACAAAACAAGAAAAACATTAACTCAAAAGACAATCAACGATTGCTTGCCAGCTGGCTGCTGGAGAATTATACAAAATAAAACTTTGAACAGAACAGAGACTTAGTAGAAGCACAGAGCTTACCAGACAAGACTCACAAGGGAATATTAAATGTTGGATAAATAATATCAAATAATGAACCCGCACTTGGGACAGGGAGCAAGGGGCTTAAAAAGGCAGAAAGCAAACGAGGGAATGACGAACCAGACATGAGGAGCAGGTGTGGCACATGAGGGCAATTAACAAGGACACAGGATGAAGACACACACAGGGGAAGAGGCCAGAATAAAAGGTACAACATGGAGGAACACCGACAAGGAGGAAGAGCAGGCAGGAACAGAAGAGAGTTTACAAAATAAAAGACTAGGAAAATAACAAAATAAAAGTAACTAGGGAAAGAACCCAACAGATGAGTCTTGATTTCTGCTACAACTTTTGGATTATGGAGTCAGAATTTCGCATCAACCACATTAAAAAGCATAATTATGAACATAAGATAACTGAGACTATTTTTTTTGGTCGTTTTTAATACTGGTTTCTTTTTGCATTAAAATAAAGCTCCTTTTAACCCATGACCTCTCCTTTAAATAAAACGATAATTAGTTCTACTAAAAGTTATACTATTATAATATTTCTTGGCTTCTTCCCACCGGAGCCTCTCTTTCACACTTAAAATGGCTGCCGCCTGAATAGTGCAACACCACAAACATTAACCAGGTCGGTGGAATACACTAGTTTCATACCAGCTGAGCATCATCAAGAGCATTGTATAACACAGCCAATGTAGGATAAGAAAAAGGAAGTGGACTGTGAAATTGTGTCATGACTAGTTGGAGTGGAAAAGGCCTATGAGAGAAAAAAGAACCAACATTGTGATCTAGCAGCTGAAGCTAGAGAAAGGAGAACAGGTCTCTTTATACAAGTCATGAAGTCCTTATTAAGTGTGGCTGAAAAAAGCAGCAGCTGGATATAGACGTATATGGACCCCCAGATGAACAGTAAAGTAGAGACAGATGGCATGCGGAATTCAGGGAGATGGACACCCCCGCCCTGGAGAGTCCCTCAGGGAGTATGGGTATGGGGGAAGTGAACCTGTGAGGATGGGTGCACCAGTAAGCCTTCAGTCGACATAGTGGGTCAATGAAAGTTGTGGAAGGAGGGTGCACACCTAATGACAGGCTTCACCTTCCGAGAAACCAATGGCACGCCGACAGCTACCATCAAGATCTGCAGACCAAAGGGATAGAATATCTAGTTATTTTTGGGGTATTAGATGCCAGCCATAATCGACAGATCAGTGAGGCTATATGCAGGAAGCTTAATCAAGGGAGTTTTTTTTGAAGTATGATGTCTACCTGATCAATCTTAGCTATTAATAACGCTACTATCAAAAAATTCTACTTAAAGAACTCGAGCATCTCGTTTTATTAGCTTTACTCAACCATCCAAACAGTTGATTTCAGATGTCCAATCACTACCAATGACACCAAGAAAGCACAAAAAAACACCTTTTACTAGAATTTTGGATGATTCTACCATTCTTTTAGTTTAGTTTTGGCTTTCACATCTCTACAACACTCATTTGTGGAGATAATTGTCCTGCTGCTACACACAACCCATCCCGACTTTGCACTCTGAAGTTTTTAAAGACTCTTTAAATTTGAATGCACCATTCTCAGTCAAGCACCCAGTGCCAGAGGCAATAAAGCAGCTTTTGAGTTAATTAGTGTAAAATGACCCTGAGAACATATATTATACACTGCATAAACATACTGTAAGCTAAAAACTATATTGCATCTAATATTGGAATTAAGTTCTAATTTCCTGAAAGAAAAAACATGCAAATAAAAAATGATTATAAAAATAATACATTTACAAGACTGCTCCCCATGGAAGAAAAATGTCACAAAATCTGAGAAAGGGAAGTATTTCTTTACAAACAAAATAGGTGAGAGCTTCAAGAAGATCAGCACCATATCAGTCATAATACTGTAGCAAAACTGATCCAAAAACTTAAGGAAGATGGAGGTGCAACCATCTTACAGAGCTGTTCAGGCCGTCCTTGGAAGTAAACATTGCGACAGGAGCATGTTCTGATGAGAAAGGTTGGGGAATGTCAATCACCATGCAGTTAGCTAAAGCGGTAGAAAGCCAAACTGGAGCGACACCATCCACGAAGGATGCCTCTCCTAAAGCCCACGCAAAAAAAGCGTCCCTAGAAGACTTCTGGGGCACTATACTCTTGAGTGATGAGATGTAAATCACTGTTTTTGGAATTATTGGTTTTAAAGCTGTTTGGCGTCATAAAGGTGAGGATTTCGAAGAAAAATACAGGTGCCAACAGTGAAACATGGTGGTGGCAGTGTTAAAATGTAGGGGTGCATGAGTGCTGCTGGTCCTGAGGAGCTACATTTCATTGATGAACTGCTCTAAACTGAAGGAGAAGATGCTACCATCACTCCCGCACTTGGTCGTCCTGCACTTTTCCAACACGACAATGATCCAAAACGACACATCTACACGATTTACACGATTAAATGGGGAGTTCTGAAGTTGACTGTCAATCTTTTTGCAGCATCATTCTCTGAAAGAGGTTATTATTGAATAATGGAAATATGTTGCAATATGTCGTCTATTTGTTCATTCCATGCCTAAAGGAACTTGGTGCTGTTACAAAATAATCATGGTGCTCAAACAAAATAATAGATGTACAGTGAACCCTCGCTACTTCGTGGTTCGACTATCGCGGATTCACAACTTCGCGGATTTTTTCCATTACGTATGTACTGTACTTTAATATTCTCACATTTTAACATTAGTGCCCATTTTAGATTAGGGTATTGTACATGCATTAAGTGTTCTGTACATTAAAGGGTGCAAATAAAAAATGACAAAGGGAAATACTGTACAAATGTACAGTATTTTTTATGTTCACTTACGGTTTTATTGCTTATCATTTGTGCCTGTGTACTGTATGTACGTATTGTAGATATCTGAACATTACTGTAAAGGGTGGTTTGTTAACAGTACTATGTAAAGGCAGGGTTTTAAAAGTCTGAATACCTGTTAAATAAATACTGTAAATATGTTGTCCCTACTTCACAGATTTTCAGCTATCGCGGCCAGTTCTGGAACCTATCAACCGCGATAAACAAGGGTTCACTGCAGTTTTTGTTGCGGGGTGTAAACTGTAGATCTAAGTTCGATTATTAACCTTTATTTCATGTTAAATAAGAGTTAAACAAAACTCAGCTCATTATCATCAATAAATTCAAGCTAATGTTTGACAACTTATCAGGCAATTGTTTAAAATATTTTAATGAAAAATGACAGTAAACACCTGTAGATTACAATTGCTCAATGAACAACATAAATAACATGAAACATTCACACATTTTTATAAGCTCTTACTATCCTTTCAACCAAAGGTGCTTCATTGATGTCCATTGTATACACAACATTAAACTGTATTGATTTTGAGACAATTCCTTCTGAAATAAACAGTCATTGCCCTCTGAACATATCCAGTTTTACTCGTCGAATGTGTTTGACTCCTCCTTCTTATGTTCTTTGTGTGTGTTTTCACTCACTAACACATCAGATCGTTTCCTCTGAATGAGAGAAGTCATGATGTCCAGCGGAGCCCTCAGTTAAACATCAAACTGCACTCATTCTAGAAACAGAGAGATGTCTGGACTCCCCGAGGAGGAGCTGTGCTGCCCCATCTGCTGTGGGATCTTTCAGGACCCGGTGCTTCTGCCCTGCAGCCACAGTTTCTGCCGCTGCTGCCTTGAGCGCTTCTGGAAGGGTGCATCTCTCCGCCCCTGCCCCGTTTGCAGGACCAGAGCTCCCAGGAAGAGCCCTCTCTCAAATAGGGCTCTCAAGAACCTGTGCGAGGCTTTTCTTCTACGACAAAGCCAGACTGGCAAGTCAGAATCCAGATTGCTTTGTGGGAACCATGGGGAGAAGCTTAAACTCTTCTGTCTGGTGGACCAGGAGCCCATCTGCGTGGTTTGCCAAGCCTCAAAAACCCACAAAGGTCATGACTGCTCGCCTACAGAAGAGGCAGCTCTCGATTGCAAGGTAGAGACTCACAGTGCTGCATTGTTTACATGAACTGGGTGACATTGTTTTGCTGTCAATGACGCTTTTCTAATGATTTGCAGCGGTAGGGGAGAAGAATGCTGTTTGTCAAGATTTCTTTGACTTTTTCGCAGGCCAGAAAGAAACAACACCTTTTTAAATGCCCTTCCTCATGGCATATGCATCCCATTGTGGTCAGGGGAAATGAAACAATGGTTGCAGTAAATCTATCAAAGTATTTCTGGATCGGAAAGGGCAGTCTGCACAGGATAGAGTTCAATTTTTTTGGTGGGTAGAAATATGAGGACAACATTATAGACAAGACAGATGAATTATCAATGTTTGTGAATATGACACAGACACTCAAGTCAGAAAATAGGGTATTTCCATCATCATCTGTAATAGTTAACCAATGTTTATTTTGATATTGGTTCTTCTTCTACTACTTTTTTGGGGCCACGTTGTAGGGGAGCAGTTTAAGCAAAGATGCCCAGACTTCCCTCTCCTCAGAAATCTTCATCAGCTCATCTGGGGGACACTGAAGACATTCCTGAGCCAGCCAGGAGACATCTCTATCGCGTGTCCAATGTCTTGCCTTGGGTCTTTTCTCGGAGGGACATACCCAAATCACCTCCTTAGAAGTCATCTTACAAGCTCTCCACTTTACTTCAAAAACATTGCCCACTCACCTTGTTGAGCAAGACCAATTTATCCAGTACCTCATTCTATGGCTGTGCCTAAGGTTAGGAACGTACATTAACTGGTAAATCAGCTCCTTTGTCACAAAATAACAGGTAGATTGACTACATAACTGCAGAAGCTGCATTGAACTGTCTGTCAATCTTCTGTTCCATAGTCCTTTAACCTCAAAACATATAAACTCCACCGTTTGGGGCAGGTCCACTCTCCTGTTCCATAGTCCTTTAACTCAAAGACAAGACCCCAAGACACTTAAACTCCTCCACTTGGGGCAGGTCCACTCTCCTTTTCGATAGTCCCCTAACTCAAATACAAGACCCTAAGACACTTAAACTCCTCCACTTGGGGCAGGTCCACTCTCCTGTTCCATAGTCCTTTAACTCAAAAACAAGACCCCAAGACACTTAAACTCCTCCACTTGGGGCAGGTCCACTCTCCTGTTCCATAGTCCTTTAACTCAAAGACAAGACCCCAAGACACTTAAACTCCTCCACTTGGGGCAGGTCCACTCTCCTGTTCCATAGTCCTTTAACTCAAAGACAAGACCCTAAGACACTTAAACTCCTCCACTTGGGGCAGGTCCTCTCTCCTGTTGCATAGTCCTATAACTCAAAGACAAGACCCCAAGACACTTAAACTCCTCCACTTGGGGCAGGTCCACTCTCCTGTTCCATTGTCCCCTGACTCAAAGACAAGACCCTAAGACACTTAAGCTCCTCCACTTGGGGCAGGTCCACTCTCCTGTTCCATAGTCCTTTAACTCAAATACAAGACCCTAAGACACTTAAACTCCTCCACTTGGGGCAGGTCCACTCTACCACCTTGGAGGGAGCATGGCCTTGGATTTTGAGGTGCTGATTCTCATCCCGACCATTTTGCTATCAGCTGGAAACTACCTCATTGGAGGTCCTGGACTGATATAAACAAAAGCAAAATCTGAATATTTATTTTTGTGTAATAATGAAGGCTGGAGACAACAGTTGCAAATTTATTAGCATTCTAGTTTAACACATGTCTTATTCCTCCTAGAATACCCATGGCTGGAGACAGGAAATTCTTCAACTTTAGCAGCATCCACCATGTTGGCTCTGGGTGAAACTTCCTTGAAATGCAGAATATAAATATGATTGGCTAAGATTGCATTTAATTTGCTACGCTGAGATACATGGAGAAGAATTTAAAGTGACATTACATGAAAATTTCTTCCTGCAGATTAGAGCTTGTCAAATTGACGAGGGATGATGTAAACAAAATCAGAATGGTAGACGTTTTTTAGAACAGTGGACAAGCTCTAAAGTATCATTTAAATAAACGTTGAATGCATTGAAGCATATGTGAATAAACAAGGCTGTAGAAAACCAGAGGAGGTAATGTTCAAACTCCAATGTAGCAAATGAGAAAGCCATACAAAATAGTCAAGAGCAGAGCTAGCAATAATCCAAGGTAAAACAGGAC
>SRMA01023906.1:0-108871 GCA_007224835.1 Danionella cerebrum
CTCACTTCGGAATGGAACTCAGACACGTTTCTTGGACACACATGGTGTTCTAAAGTTTCTCCTCCAAGTATGTTGTCAGCCAGAAACACGTCCTCCTCCTCCACCACGTCTTCCAAGGACGGTGGCTTCACGACCATTGTCGGTGAGTCCGCGGAGCTGCGTGAACCCTCAGCCGTTGCGCCTGATGCTTCGGCCATTTATTAAAACTAACTTTAAAAGTGTTCTACTGAGAAACCCGGCTGAATGGACAGAGTATGCTTGTCCTCCTAAAATTCCCACGAGTGAAATAGCAGAGTCAATGTGTTTTCGGGTTGTTTATGGTAGATTTTCCCATCTCAGTGAGTCCGTCACGGTTAATATAATCTGTTTTCAGACAGCAGCTGACTGTGTCACGATGAGCCGCCCACATCCACTACTGATTCGAGATCGACCAATCACCGGAGTAGAAGCGTACTAGTTCCGCCCACCTGGGAGAATCAACCAATCACGAGAAGGTTCGGTTTCACGCTGCCTCACGCTCATACTAATCCCACAAACAGCCTGGAGCAGGCTGGTACAAAGAATCGCCGCTCGAAATAAACCAACAAACTCGATTTTCTCTTGATCACTGAACCAATGACACCTAAAGTTACTTTTTTTATGGGCTGTACATTTGCTGCTTTAAAGGGATCAATGTGGAATAAAAACAAGCATTGACAAATACAATGGCTCTGTTGTCGAAGAAGGATGCTGTCTATGAACAGGGCTATTTTAAAAGTCTGTGTTAATGTCTTCAAAGAGAATAACCCTTTACTGGGGTTGCCAATTGTGTAACAGAAAATTTTATTACAAAAAATACGCCACACTATTCGGTACACATTGCTAGTAGAATGTTGGACACCCTTTGCCTTCAGAACAGCCTTTGTGGCATAAATTCAACAAGATACTGGAAACATTTCTCAGAGAGTTTGGTCCGACCACCATTCCATGTTCAAAGTCACTTAAACCCCTTTCTTCCCCAATCTTGAACTGGAGCAGAACGCCTTCGCCATGTCAACATGCCAAAATGCATCGAGCTGATTAGGAATTTGCATTAACGAGCAGTTGGGCAGGTGTACCTAATAAAGTGACCACTGAGAGTACATTGAACTGTGTTTCCTTGCATGTCCTCAGAACTGCTTCTCATTGTTTTGACTCAAATTGGAATCATACCTGAGACTTTTCCCTGATAGAATTAAAGTATTTCTAAGGGTTGTGCAGTTAAAGCAGTACTTCGGATGGACTGCACTTCTCCATGTTTAAATGCAATGCATTTGCTGACCTGAAATGTATCTTGAAAAGCTGCTGAAGGGATGTGCATAATAATGTAGACAGTGGGTGTAGATTGTAATTGAGTTGCTGCCTCTCCCATGACGGATCACTGGAGGAAATGGCGAAAGCTGACATTCAGCAGATAACAGATAGAAAAGTTTTGGGTGAAGAAAAATATGCCAAAAAACTAATTGGAGCCTTTGAAATGGACTCTTAAGTAAATGGTCAGTGTGAATTTGCAGATATTCTCCATTAACACATCCCACTACAGATAGAGGTCCTCTGTATTCACACCACTGGCTGTGACTCACACATAACTGGACTCACATTGTTTACTAAAAGCCAATTTTGAATCTGTGAGAATGTCTGGTTGAGCATCAGTGATTCGCAAAACCGTCTCATATTGATACACTTATCTATTTCAGCAGTGTGTTTATTGTTTACAGTTTCAAACAGAATTCAGCTGCAGCTTAGGCTTTCTTCTCTCTCCTAAAAGAAAAGTATCTGATGTGCTGCAGCATTTCACACAAATAGAGTCACCACAAATCTATGGATATTTGTGTGGGCTGAATTTTTTTTCATTTTCAGTCCTTTATTCTGTCTTTAGGTCAGAAAAAGAGTTATATATTGGGAAAGTTATAAAGTTATAGCCCCTTGTGACTGGGAGTAATATAAACTTACCCTCTTGTATCAAAGATTTTCCTGAGCTGACCTATAGATTTTTTAAACCGGTTGCTGTGGTAAACAATCTGGTTGCTAGGTAGAAATAAATCATGGCATTAAAAGGTTCGAGTTATATACACCAATTTCTATGTATCTAGCATTTTCTGAAGCTTAGATAGCGATCTGATAATGTCAATGCTATGATAGAAAGTTTAGTTGCTATGGAGGAGTCATAATATTGTTTTCCCCGTGTCACTGTGAGTAAAATAAACAACCCTCCATTTCTCTGTGATGTTTTTAAAGCTGAGATAGAGATAGATCCGATTGGTTGCTATGGTAAACAGTTGGTTGCTATGGAGAGGTCAGTGTCCTAATTTTCCCAATGTTATAGTGATTAATATACACCTCTCCCCATGTATCTATTGTTTACGAAAGCTGAGATAGACAGTAAACACTTTGGTTGCCAGGATGTCATAAAAATGTTGCAGTCAGTGATGTCATAAAAATGTAAACTGCTACTGTAATTAACATCAGTAACCTTCCATTTCTTCATTTCTTTTTTTATTGCGTTTTCGCTTTTATGTTTAATGGCCATAATAAGGCAATGGTAAAATTTGTAGTTTTTCTAGAGCCAAATACTTTACTAGATACTAATACTAGTGCACAGTGGTTGGTATGTTCTAAAAAAGACTGATGACCTCCACAAATGCGGTGAGTTTGAAGTTTCTATGAAGTTCTCAGTTTGAGGTACAGTTTTAAAAGTGGGACCCCAACATAATATTTTCACTCAACATAGAAAACAATGGAGAGTTGATATTTTTGGGTAAATTGTTTGATTTTAACACATTCCGAGTAAAGTGGTGTTACTTTATGGAGATGAATAAGAGATTCAAAGGTGTAGCCCATTCACAGATGTAACACCCCTTAGTCATCATTCATTCGGTGACATTATCTACAAGAGAAATCAAGAAAAATAACTTATTTTGAACTATCTTGAATGTCAATAAATTTCTGGAAAGTGTGAGCAATAAACCCACAATGTGCTGAAGTTGAACTATGTGGGATTGGGTTTGGGGACATTCATGAATAGTAAATTCATGTTAATGAGGTAACCATCCTCACTCCTTTCATCCAGTGATGCACTGAGATTTCTGAATTCTGAGCGACGGGGAAAGCAAAAGAGGCGTCTATAAAAAAAGGTGGTTGTACAAAACAGGAAAGGGATATAAAAAGATCTCCAAGGAACTCAAACTCTGACGAAGAAGTGGAAAGTGAGGGATTGTGGTGAAAACAACAAGGATTTCTGCTACAACTGCCAGAAAATTTGTACGGGATGCAAAGAAAAACCCAGAAATAACTTCAGCTGAAATACAGGGCTCTATGAAAAAATGTGTCACAGCTGTTTCCAGGAGAACAATAAGGAGACTCTTTTAGAAAAATAGTTTCCAGAAGAAAGCCATTACTACACAAATGCCCTAAAGTAGCCACGTACAATACAGCCAAACAGCTTAGAGCTCCAAACGTCTGGATCTCAGTCTCCTTCACTTTCTAATGGATGTGGAACTCCATGCAGCTGACGGTGTTGTGGAAGATCAGCCGTTTCCTCTCAATAGTATAAGTCTCTTCTGAAATCTCATGGTGGTAAAGAATGAAAGCACGAACACAGAGTTCACTCTTCAACCATGCTACGATTTATTGGCAGATTTTCTAGCATCTTTATACTCTTGCAAAGTTGGGGGTGTGGTATAAGAGATGGTCACAGGTTTAGAGGATGGTAGATGTTTTGGTGGGAAGGCCTTGTTGGCTCTTAACCATGATTATTGGGGTCATCTGAAGTTCCTTGCTTCCAGTCATTTTGTCCTTGGATGCTGTCAGAATTGAGTGACTAAGCTTTTCGTGAGGATTTGCATGGTGCTTATAATTGTATATTGTATTTAAATATTTATGTCATTACAATGTGTTTAAATGCCATTACAACAGGAAATGGAATCAGAAAACTCAGTAAATTTAATACTATAAAGTAAAATTTGCTTAAGAGTACATTAAAAATTGTAAATCAGAAAAACCACAAATATCTTAAAAGAATTCTGCATTTTTTTATATCTTAAGTACTTTAATTTCACAAATTGGCGTCATATTGAAAAGGTAAAATATTAAATATGATCATATTTTGCATGTGTGTCCCTAACAAGATTTCCCTAAACTACAAAATCACAAAATCCCACCCAAGGTGAAGAGGGTAAGCTAGTGAGCATGTCATTTTAGAGACATTTGATTGTTTCTGGGAAGCTTTTTGTATGATCATTAAAAATTTTCAGAAACAACAATAAACATTTGGTGGAATTTTGCAAAATTGTATTTTTGAACATAAATTTACCTTTATTTCTCTTCTCAAATATCACTGTCTCCTATATTAACTGAAATTTCTTATTGATTTATAAAGAAAATCATGAAAATTCACATTATGCAAAAAAAAACCATATATTTTTTTATTTTTTCATTGTTTGCATTTTCTTTAAAATATTTTTTATTGAGTAGTTTCTCTAGTGGTATTGATTTGTATTAAAAAAAAAAAGCAATTTTACATCAATTGGTTCATTTGGTTACCAAGTGCCAATTTGGTGCCAATGGTGCCCGCCTGGACATTGTCTCATAAAAATCACTCCAGAAAACACATGTTTAGCTCCATTTTGACAGATATTGGTCATGTATTGATCCACAGTTGTGGCTTCTATTCAGTGTTGTCAAAAAGTCCACCAGGGACTCAAGCA
Source organism: Danionella cerebrum (assembly GCA_007224835.1). NCBI lineage: Eukaryota > Metazoa > Chordata > Actinopteri > Cypriniformes > Danionidae > Danionella > Danionella cerebrum. Next base: position 4,725 of record SRMA01023906.1, read on the forward strand.
TTCACTTATTTAAAAAATAATTTAAAAAAAATTAGGCGAGGATAATTTCTATTATTTCTACAAAGTTTGTGAATCTATAACTTCAGTTTTGTTTGAGGAATCCAGCTCCTTACTTTTACCTGATAAACTAGAAAGGGTTTCCTTTTCAATGACACCAAGGACATTAATTTAACCCATAAAATGTGAGAGTTACAGCCTTTTTATTTTGGGTATGCCTTTTTCGGACCTATGTTCAAAAAGAGGGGTTAAGTCATTTTACCTCACCCCGGTCTCACTGTTTGTGATGGGACCATTGCAGCACTTAAAAGATAAAAGATATTTTTAAAGATTGCACAGAGTACTGACCTCTAGTGGTCATAATATGTACACTTAGGGTAAAAAAGACAAGAGGCATCAGGTTGCATCTGCAAATTTTGTATTTTGCTTCATTCTAACTCTACTTTAGATTAAACAGGAAAAACAGAGCACAGAGACATACAGAGTTGGATCCATACACAAATACAATTCAACCCAAGCCACCTACTGATTGGCAAAGTTCACTGGAAATATAAAAATACGTCTTCCATATTTACAACCAACTTCTATAGTCGTATTCCCAAAAAAAGAATACGAACAGGTGGAATCGACAGCTACATATATCACCCCCTCTCTTAAACTGGTCATTGCATGTTTTCTGGAGGAAATGTATAAACCCATGTAGCTTTGGAAACGAGTTTTCTTCCAGTTCAGTTGTTTTTAGACCAGAGGAGCATAATGGGTGAGGTCCAAAATCTTTTCATTGGTATGGCACAGTGATTTGTTAAAATAGTGAGAGACTTTACAAAAAAAACACTATATTTACTATAAATTAATAGGAAGTAAAAAGTGGTCAGTGGTTATCACAAGTCTAATAGAAGAACACGGTTGTGTTTGAAGCATGTGAAAACGTCAATTCTGAGGATTGTATAGTTGAATCGTCTTTTTTAAGCAACATTAAATATCCATGACAACAATAAAATAATTAAAAACTCCATAGATGACCTTTGTAAAATATTACAGTGATCACACAATTCCCTCATAAAGAAAAGCGACAGTCAGTCCGAAAGTACAGTAGTGCTCATGAGTTAGCATACCTCCATGGTTTAGTTTTGGTGGCTGGGTGAAGCCATTTATTGGCAAACAACTGTGTCATAACTTTCCAAATGACCCTGATCAAAACATAAGAGCGTGGACAATTAGAATAAAACTAAACTAAGCAGAAAGAAATAACTATCATGAAGGCACAGACTGATATTAAATAAATAAACTCGATTAACAGACGACTGGGACCATAAGCCACAATAAACAAGGGCCGTGATGAGGCAGACGCAGACAATAAATAGCACAGAACATTATTACTGGACAGAGAACACTGGGGCTAATAATGGTTAATGGGGGAGCAGGTGGAATCAATCAGGGAAGAGGAGGAGCACTCGAGAAAAGACCAAGATGTTTGTGGCAAGCCACTTCAACCTTAAAACAGAGAGAAATGCTGGGAAAAAAGAGTAAGTAATGGAAAAGACGACAAATGCATGGCGCTTTGTAACACATACCCCGGTGATTTTGGCCTGATAACACTCACAAAAACATGTGACCAACTTTAAAGCTGGTAAAGGTAACCATCCTCAGCTCTTTCATCTAGTGATGCACTGAGATTTCTGAATTCTGAGCGACGGGGAAAGCAAAAGATCCATGTATAAAAAAAAGGTGGTTGTACAAAACAGATCTCCAAGGAACATGGAATGCCAATCAGCAGTGTTCAAACTCTGATGAAGAAGTGGAAAGTGAGGGATTCTGGGGAAACCAACAAGGATTTCTGCTACAACTGCCAGAAAAATAGTACGGGATGCAAAGAAAAAACCCAGCAATAACTTCAGCTAAAAACAGGGCTCTCTGAAACAAAAGTGGTCACAGCTGTTTCCAGGAGAACAATAAGGAGACGCTTTTAGAAAAATGGGTTTAAGGTCGAGTTTCCAGAAGAAAGCCATTACTGCACAAATGCCCAAAGTAGCCACTTACAATACGCCAAACAGCTCAGAGACAAGCTCCAAACTTCTGGATCTCCTGACCTCAATAACACTGAAACACTCTGGAGAGAACTGAAACGTGCCGTTCATGCAAGAATTTACAAGAGCTGGAGGCTTTTGCCAAGAACAATGGGCCGCTTTTCCAACAGAGAAGATAAAGAACCTCATCGACAATTACCTCAAGAGACTTCAGGCTGTCATTGATGTTAAAGGGGGGAATATAAAATATTAAAGAGTAAACTTTTGATCAGGGTTAGGGTTTCTGTTATCGATTTAAAAAGAGTAAACACAGTTGTTTGATAATAAATGGTTTCACCCAACCACTAACTATGAGAGGAAACAAAGCGTTTATGTCATCATTCATATTTTCTGAAAAATGACCAAGAAATCAAACATTTTGCTTAACTTATGAGCAGAACTGTATGTTTGGATTTTTTTTAAACTATATACTTTTCTTAAAGGCCACAATTGTTTGTTATCGGGTTGTATCCAGAGGTGAGCATGTAGTCGTATTGATAACGTCAGGACTCTAGGTATACATGCGCACAGGGGTTGGTCCTTGTTAATTTCTCTCTCTATATACAAAACGTTTCTTTACACAGAAATAAAGATAAAAAATGAAAGAAAAAAAAACTGTTTAACAGTTATGACAACAAGATCATGTAAACATTACATCATCTTTCTTAAAAAGACAAACACAAGGCAACCTTCAGATTTTTTTGTGCATAAAATAAATATGCTCTTTTTTGGATGCTGTAAATACTAGTATATATTATGAATACATTTTAACATCGGTAAAAAAGGCTCTGCATTAAGTAGAAAATCAAAATAAAATAAGGTGAATTTTTAAAAAATGAGTAAAAGAGGTTTAAGATGGAAATATGTGGTTGGAATACATGGAAATCAACAAGAAGGCACTTTAAATCAATTTTCCTAGTGCAAAACAAGTGCAATCCAGCTTCAACTTCAGGAAAAGAACGAGAAAAACAACCTGTTAAAGCAAGATTTGCAAAAGGACATCAGGCACCTGTGATTATACCTGGCAGAACGTTGTAAAAAAGCAAAAGAAGCTCTTTGGGGTTAAGATATGTAGTGGATGTACAGTCTCATGGCATTTCAAGAAAATCAAAAGAAACCCGGATGAACTTTCCCTCCCACTGGCTTTTGTGAAGTGTTTGGTTAGTTTGAAACCACCCACATCCTTCTCTCTCTCTCTCTCTCTCTCTCCCTCTCTCTCACACACACACACACACACACGCACACACACACAGAGTCCACGGTGCTTTCTGAGAGAGTGTGTGGTTCAGGGGTTCAGGGGTTCTGGGTTGCTAAATGCTCACGAGGCTTGTTGATTTGGGTCAGGAGATGTGGGATCTGTGCCGGAGCTGATCGAGGGCTGAGAAGTGCAGGCGATGGAGGCATTTTCAGAACAGTTCTCCTCCCTCTGCGTCCCGCTTTCTGAGAGGAATAATGAGACAAAGATTTATTTTACATGTGCAGTAAACCAGGATCGAAGCATTAATGTGAATACACTCCCTGGCCACTTTATTGGGTACACCTGTCCAACTGATTGTTAACGCCAATTTCTAATCCGCCAATCCCACGTTGAAACTTCAGGCTGATGGGCTACCACCATCCTGTCCAAAAGGTGTCTGGCTTCTTATTTATGATTGTTTTAGCAGAATTAATTACGTAATAACGTAATAACAAACAAAAACTGAACTTCGTCCAAACCAGTACTAGAAATGTGTACCTAATAAAGTGGCCAGTGAATGTCGGTCCACTTCCTATAATAACATCATGTGGTGTGATATTCTAATTTTGAAAACGGCACAATCTTTACGTCGACAAAAGGATGCTGATCCACAGATGAACCAAGTGTGTGTCGCATGGCTGGCAGAGTGAAGCCAAACCTCAACGCAAGTCTATGGGAAAAAGCTGATCTTTAAAAAATTATTTGCTCAGAAATTACACTATTTATGGTTTTAATGATTTTAGAAATTTATCTATACAGTGAACAAAATGTAATAGTTTTTGCTTAGCTCAAGTTTATTTTCTTGTGGTTCACGATGGTTCAATTTTCCCCAAAAAAACTAGGCGGGGCCATGTGATTGACAGCTCAGAGCAGACTGTATGCAACAGGCTTCGTATTAGAGGGGCGTGTGTGAGTCAGACTCGAGGCGGAGCTCTGAAACCACGTTGGTTCCATCCTAATCAGGAAGTGCACGTCAATAGCAGCCTCCTCTCCAACTCGAAAAAAGCTTCATATTGGCAGCAGGCGCCGTTTTTTCCATTTTTTTTTACAGTGTATGCAACAAACAGATAGAGCCCATGCTTCTTCAGCTTATTTTGGGCCAAAGGCAGAGCTAAATGCCTTCATTCATGTGATAATTCAGCATTTTTCACTGTTAAAGCATTTCACTTATTGTTTTTCCTCGAAAAACAACCCAAGAAGACCATCTGACTCCCATCATCACATACTTCCTGGAGTCTTGTTTCCCAGCAGCACATTTTTGAGCTTTTGTATTTTTAGCTTGTCCCTCACCAGGAATAGCTTTATACTTTCTTTATATCCGACACATTGTTATACCCAAAAGCAGCATCTGCGGTGGTCTTACCTGGAGTGGTAGTGTGGCGGAGAGGGATGGAGGGGGGCCGCGGAGGTGTTGCTGTAGCTTGCAGACTCTGGTGTTGCCTGACTCAGGTACCTGCTCACAAGGACAGAATGATCTTGCTCATGGTTTTCTTTCAGGTCCTGTAGATATGGCGGCCCACCCTCCATCCTTTCCACACTCAACAAGCCCCGGTGGCCGTCCTCCAGCGGGGCGCCCTCGTCATAGAAGAGCAGGCTGCGGGAGCGGACTGTACACACAGAGGAAAAAAAATAATATTGTTCTTAACTTGCCCATATTATCATTTGGAAACGTTAATTATTTGGTTTTTGAAATCTCCAACAACAGGTTGAAACGCATCCGAAGCCAAAAAAACAGGTTTTTTTTTTACTGGTTTTTTTAATGACTGTAATGAATCGTTTTATGAATCATTTGTACGAAACTCCTCCTTCGCGTGACGCAAACTGCGTTGATTGGTTGTTCCAAACGGGGACTGCGTGTCATGTGATCTCCGAAATGGAAAAAAAAGTCTACACTACTGTTATTACTCATATCTTATGTAAAGATTGCCTTCAAAAAAAGTCTGAACCTTTGTCCGAGGAGGAAGAGGGCAGAAATACTGGAGATGGTAAATATCCAGTTAATAATGTTTTACCACTTTACACATTTTTACTCAAATGTCTGTAGCTGCACATGTGTGGAAACTTCACAATACCAGTAGCATGGCACTGAGAGCAAGAGGAGCTTTGTTTAAAACATGAATGGATGACGCTTCGGTGGTACGAGGGGTGTAGTATCGGGTGCCGTTCTGAGCTAAAGATTTGAATGGAAAAAAGAAGTCGTTTCAGCGTCTCAGAGTCGACTCTTTGGACTGGAACTCGATACACAGCACTTTCACATTTAAAACTCAAAGCATATGTTCCTCCGTCTCAGAGCTGTGTTACACACCGCATTTTAAACAGTTTGTGTTCTAGGGAACATTTTCAGCCACTTCTGGCTGGTTTTGGCCATAACGTTTTCTGTTTCATCAGGTTGAATGATTTATGGAGACAAATCTTATTTTTACACATATTTTAAGAAAATGTTCTGAATTTTTTCCAAAACTCAAATTGCACTCTCGGTAAATTCTCCATCCTTTCGTGTTTGCGGCTGTTTTCAGCCACAAAATCTATCAGATAAACATTTTTTCCCATTTTTTGCTACCCTTATCTACCTCGTTTCTATTAAACTACTATAAACTACTATGTATATATATTTTTTTAAATCCAGGATTTTTACCATTTAAATGCCAAGATCTTACAGGATGTCACTGAAGAAAATAATTATTTTCAAAATGAAAAAGGATTGTGGCCGGGATGTTTTGGTGTTTTTTCACAGTCTTGGACGTTTCATCAACATCGCCATTGGTGGATTTTTAACTTTTGTGTAGCAACAGACTTTCATTTTTTTCTCCCGCGTTTATTGTTTGTGCCTCATTATTGTCTTCCAGTATTTTTGATTGCAAAGCCATGGCACCAAATAATCATGCAGTCTTGGTTGTTGGTGGTCATTTCTGTCAGGAAGAGGGAAAATATGAGATTTTTACTGTTGAGCATCATTTAGAACCGTTAACCCTTGAGAAACCTAAAATAAAGTTAGGTTGCATTTTGGTTCAGAAATATAATGCAGAATGGGACAAACCATGTGTCTCTCTCACACACGCACACACCCACACACACCCACACACTGTGATGCATTTAGCTTCATGTTTTCTTTTGCATAGGTCTACAGTGGTGATCATCGGTAAAAATCTCAAATTTTTCCTTTTCCCAACAGAAATGATCCCAAACATCTAGGAATGCATGTTTATTTGGTGCCATTGCAACCAAAAAAAAGGTAGCTATAATGGAATTTAAAAAGCACACACAATAAATGAGGGGAGTTGAGAGGTTCTGGGGCTACACAAAAACTAAAAATCCACCAACGCCAATGTTACTAATGTTTGACACGTCCAAAACTGCGATAAAATGTTAAAACATTCCAGGCCCAAATCATTTTTCATCTGAAATCAGTGACATCATTTAGGATCGTGGCAATTAAATGGAAACAAATCCAGATTTTTTGTTTTATTTTAGAAGTTTTGATTAGAACTGAGGTGATTTATGCAAAAAGTAAAAGATTTTACCGCAGATTCATTAAGTGAACAACACAAACGGGTAAGGAATTTGAACAAAGCACAAGACCTTGCTGGACTTCAAACTAAAGCCACATTTACAGGAAGTGTGTTTTTAAAATAGAAAAACCTCGTCGTTTTTATGAGCTTCTCGATTACATTTCAAAACAAACGAACGCATCAAAATAGAATTAACTTACATTTTAAAATTTGACAATGGATTAGTTGTTTCCACTAAGTTAATTATTCTGAAAAGGTTGAAAATGATTTTGGCAGATTGAATCTGACCAAGACAAAACTAATCAAGAGCTACCCTTTCATTTAATTCACCAGTATCTTTTATCGTTGGAGAGGAAGGTGTTTTAAAGGAATGGTTTAAGATTTGTAGTGTGCAAACTAAAAGCAGCATGGGTTTCTACGGCAACGCTCTGGCCATCCTTCTCGGGCTGACACTGTAGGGCCCTTGTGAAAATGGATGAGGCATTCATAGGCTCTTTCAAGCAGAGCTTTGATAAAGCCAAAGGGATGCAGCTCGCCGTGTGCTTAAAAGCTGACAGAGGATTGTAAAATCGTCACAAAGGAAGTAATGATTTCCATCTAAAACTCTCTGGGACGTCTGGGAGTAATTTGCGGGTGAGAATGGGGCGCTCCAGTAATAGCCCTCGTACTCTTTCGTCTCTGGTGGGGCTGATGAAATAAGCTATTTTTTGGCTGCATGATTCTGAATATTCTGTAAACGCGTCTTTGTAGAGAATGGAATGCTCTGCACACAATGGAAGCTGATTTTGATTGACAGCTAAGGGGCTGGGGTGAAACGTACCCTGGCTGGTGGTGTAGAGGTCACCTGAGGGCAGCGGTGCGGACTTCACCGTGTGTGAGGATGATGTGGATAAGGAGGAAGAGTAGAAGGAGAGCTCAGGCAGGCAGGGGGCCAACGAGCCCAGCACCAGCACAAAACACAGCGCCACCACCTGACCAGGAGGAGGAACCACACACACGGTGAGCACGCCGCTCCACTCTCGTCTTTAAGCACTAATCTGACTTGCCTGGACATGCACAGGATCAAAGGACTATTCTTAACAGATGAAAGGATTAGTTTGCTGCTTTTTACTCATTCTTGGCTTTTCACAACCAGAAAAACACAGCTAAAATTCTGAAATGTGAAATTGAAAAAGAATGATTCAATAAGAACCGCTTTCTTTCATTAAAAATAAGATAAATTCTGATGAGGCAACGTGACGTTTATCCACCTGCTTGATGTGAGAATTAGTGATGGGAATTTAATAATCGTGGCCTCTAAATTTTTATTTTTAACTAAATGGCACGAGATGTACACAAACTTTGATGTTGGCTTGTAAAAGGGTCTTTTCAAACTGCTTTTAAAAATGTGCCCCTTGTGATTATGAGTGATATAATCTTTCAATCGGTTGCTAGGGTAAACAATCTGGTTGCTATGGAGAAATAAATGATGCCAATAAAAGTTTCCCTTCTCAATATGAGTTATGTATGCCAAATCCTATGTTTCAAGCATTTTCTGAAGCTGAGAAAGTCATCTGCTGATTTGGTTGCTAGGGTAAAATGTTTAGTTGCTACAGAGGAGTCAGTAACATAATATTGTGTTCCGCATGTAACTACGAGTAAAATAAACCAACCCACATACCTCAATGAATTTCTAAAAGCGAGATAGACATGGTTGCTATGGTAAACAGAATGGTTGCTATGGGGGAGTCAGTGATATAACTGAAATCATTTTCCCAATGTCACTGTAAGCAACATTTTTCGGAGCTGACAGTTGCTTCTATGATTACCATAAACAAACCTAATTTTTCTTTATGATATTTTTCTTGAAGATCGGAACACTGAGAACAATAAAGAACATTAGTTGGTGTAAAAGTCTGATTTTTTCACAGACGTCTAATAATCAGAGATTGCTAAGGAAATAAAAATATATTTTATATGATTCATTATTTCTTGATCCACATATCTGAATCATAGTTAGAGTCTGTGCTCATTTGGATAATTTATTCATTTATATCACACTTTTACCCATTAATGCATTTTCTGCTTTGTTTTTTCACTATTCTTTTGCCACTAGTTGATGTTCTCAGGTGTAACGAAGTGCATAACTGTGCTCTCACCACATTTATGTAGAAAATTGAGATCCTTAAAGTGTGTATGTTTGTTTTGAATCATTTAACTCCAGGCTGTTTTGAGTCCAGGTTTTCAAAAAGAGATGGCTTTGTGAGTTATCCAGCTTCTGCTCCAGAACAGGTGAGTGCGTTTATTTTGTATTTATATAGCATTTAACTGTAAATATCAGCTACATCTGGATCAATAACATTGCAAACATTTTTTGACTCGTACGGTTTATGTGAGTGTGTATCTACCATGAGGCAGGTTCCGGTCTGTGTGGAGGCGATCTTACAGGATCGAGTCATTTTCCCACTCACTAGAGCCTGCAGTCTTTGGAGCTGCTGGAGCAGAGACCTAAGGAAGACCAAAGAAAAAAACACAGAAAGATTAGTTTCAAGGTTTATGTAGAGGGTGTGGGAAGCATACAAGTCTGCAGGCCATCCACGCATTGTTTTGATCCGTTTTTAACAGCTGGATCTTCAAAATTCTTAAGCTCCGGGAGCAACTGAGGATAAAACCATTCGAGTTACATAAACTGAGATCTTCAAACACATTACCTCCTCTTCGAGTGCTGCCCTGGGCTTGCATTGACTGCTCATTTGTCTCTTACACATTGTTCCATCATCAGAAGGTATTCTTCCTCACTTTTATTATGGATTCTGATTTTTAAAAGTCCAAGCCAGCGAAAGTTTATTTACAATTTCAAACCCCATAAACCCCCAAAATATCAAATATTTACAGAAAACTGGAATACTGGAGTACGTTGAGCACAAGAACGTTTGTGACTTCATAGTGAAAGTGAAGTGAAAGTAATATTACGACCATGTATATTAGGAATGTGCATGTTCTCGACCTGGGGGGTGGGGAGATAACGTTTAATTGAATGTGTGTGTAGCCCCATGATGGACTGGAAACTCCATCACAGGGTGATAAGTGAAATCGTGTGCTGGGCATTTTTTCAGGTTAATTTTTTTATTTTATTTTTGAATGCGTTCAAAAATTCTTTGTCTTTAAATCATTGTACTATTCATACATTTCGTATTATTGACTGTCAGAATCCAAAATGTAAAAATATTTTACAGTTGCATTTTTAGCTTATTCCATACTGAAATTGGCTTTTCTGGGGGAGGGGCTGCAGTTGGTGTAAATGTGTGCTGGACACATTTTCGGGTTAATTTTTTTAAGTATGTTGTTTTTTTGAGTATGTTCCAAAAGTCTTCACATACATATAGTAAGTATTATTTGCCGTCAGAATGCAACATTTTAGTTTTTTTACTGTAGCATTTTAAGTTATTTCATCTTGAACTTTTTTTTTTTTCTTTCTTTTTTTGTGAAATTGTGTGCTGGGCATATTTTTAGGTTTATTTTATTAATTTTTATTTTATTTTATTTTTTCATTTTTTTAATCGTTCAAATTTAAGAATATTTTACTGTAGCATTTTGTAAGTTATTTCATCTTGAACATCTTGAACTTGGCTTTTTTTTGGAGGGGGGGGGGGTTGTGTGCTGGGCATATTTTTAGGTTTCTTTTATTTTATTTTTTTCCATTTTTTTATTTGTTTAAATTTAAGAATATTTTACTGTAGCATTTTGTAAGTTATTTCATCTTGAACATGGCATTTTGGGAGGGGGAAATTGTGTGCTGAGCATATTTTTATTTGTGATGCGTTCAAAATGTAAGAATATTTTAGTGAAGCATTTTTCAGTTATTTCATCCTGAGCGTGGCTTTCATTTTAAATTGTGTGTTTGGCACCTTTTCTTTTGTTTTTGTTTTTTTTGTTGGGGGGGGGGTCACCTTTCGCATGTAGTGCACTGTAGTTGGGCACCATTAGAAGCTAAAAGGGAATAAGTGGGTAAAGAAAATGAATAAATCCAGACATGTTTTATTATTATTATTATTATTGTGCTAGATTTCCAATTCCATTAGTTATATTACCAATTCTCACTAGGGGCCTTCAGTCTGTAAATAAAATGTGACTCCAGGAACCAAGTAAGAAGGGGCCACATTAGAGGCTTTTTTACAGTTGTTTTATTATATTTACAGTTTTAATTAATGTATAAGTCAGCCAATGTGCTCCAGCTAGTGGAGTGGCTAAGAAAGAACACAATATATTCCTCTCCTTAAGTGTTCCTCCTCCAGCAGAGGGCACCGATACAACATTCTGAAGAAGTCACTTCTTTGCTGTTGCATCATTTAGCAGACTCTTTATGGAAACGGCTGTATGCTTTTTAGCAACAGTCCCCCTGGAGTTAAAAGCTTTTCCACTCAGCGTTATCGCTCACAACAAACCTGTGTATTAGTTCAGACATCTAACAGAGAAAGAATCATTTCAAATGAGTGCTGTCAGCTCGCCTGGCACTGCACAGTATTTTTCAGGCGCTAGAGGGGCTCAGGCTGCCCTGCCAACCCAGCAATAATCTGAATTTGATCATACATAAACTGGCTTTCCTTAGTTTCATTTACAAGCCACCCAGCATGACACAAACAAAGCTGCCCCCTGCTGTCTCTAAGAGAAGTCAGAAGGTTCTTTCCCAATAAGTATCGGCATAGTGCCAACACTCTCTCTCTATCCTGTAATGAGGCGAGGTGGGCTGTTGGCACCGTGCTGCTTTAACTGCATTGTTAATAAGACCCTCAACCAATCCTCTAAAAAAGGCATTACTGCACATTTTCTGCAAATCTAACACCAGTGTTAGAGGCACCAGGAGCAGTTCCAGCAGTGTCAGTGGGAGGAAACGTTCTGGATATTTCTTTCCATCAAGTTTTGAATCAAACAGAGTAACATGAATATTATAAATATATCTTTGTAGATTTAACAAAATTCTAAGACATCACGTACGTTGTCTGAAAATGTTTGATTCCTTGGCTGTTTTTCTGAAAATATGAATGATAACACAACCATAGATACTGGTTGGGTGAAGCCATTTATTGGCAAACAACTGTGTTTACTCTTTTTGAATCAGAAACTTTCCAAATGACCCTGATCAAACTTTTAAACGCCCCTGCTCGTAATATTTACACATCAATGACAGCATGAAGTCTCCTGAGGTAGTTGTCGATGAGGTTTTTCTTATTTTCTTTGTTGGTAAAGCTGCCAATTCATGCATGAACGGCACGTTTGAGTTCACTTTGTTCTGGTGGAACCAATGACGCGGGACTTCGCCTTGTGTTTTGGATCGTTGTCGTGTTGGAATGTCCAGAAACTTCCCATCTGCAGCTTCCGGGCTGATGATGCACATTTTCCTCCAGGATCCCTTGAGAACATGCTGCATTCATCTTCCATTGATTCTGATTCTCACACATCCCCAGAACTTCAGTGACCCGCCTTCGTGTTTCACAGTGGGGATAATTTTATGTTCAGCATGGGTTGTCATCGGAAATATTTATCATAACCATTATAGAAGACTCTGGAAGCAGGATTTAAGACTGTATAACAGAAAACTCGACTTTATTTAGCTTTAAAAACACTGAAAATGCTAAAAAAAAAGAGGCCAGGGTCTACATGCTACTACATTCAGAGAGTAATGTCCAGTGTGATAGCCACACAATACACAATGCTGTTCTGTTTTATTGAATAATACGTTTATTTGCAAACTATCACCCGGACAAACATAAGAATTTTGTTAAATCCATAGTCTACATAAAAGCTAACCCTCAGATAATAGACTAAATGCTAAGCTAAGTTTGCATGCTTGAAAAATGTATTCCCAAAAGGGTCCTTCCAAAAATAGATTTTGGATTAAATTGGCCTTGAAGACCTGGTGTCTCCAGTAAGATTTTCCATTTAATCCAGTAAAAGCGCTGACTTTGATAAGAGCTCTCCCCCATGGTGCACACTGCTCAGTCTCAACCAGGCCACCCAGTAGAGAGAGAGAGGAGCTGCTGTTCTCTATGATCGGAAGCGGAGGCAGAGACCTGTCTGCATCTGGTCTGACTTAGCAACACCTGCTGACTGCACTGAGGTGTGCACTTACCACAAACACTGTTGCACTTAAATGTATTAAAGTCCTCCTTTAAAAGTATTGACTGTGATAAAACACAAGCACACATGCTGAGCCTCACCTGTTGGCGTTCTCCAGCGTCTCCACTTTTTTCCACAGTTCATTGTTCTCGGAGGTGTAGTTCTCCACTCTGAGAAGGAGATACAGAGGGAGTTATTGCATAAACGGGGTAAAGCCGGGGTAAACACAGAAAGGTAAAGCCCTTTGAGTGATCTCCTCAATATTATGTTCAGAAAAATAGTCAGAATCAAGAGGTTGGACAATGAAACTGGACCATGGACCTTTCAGGATCTAGCGGAGCACCCTTATTTTTAATAATCGCGGTTATTGTGATCTTTACGGTAGTTATTTAGCAACAGAAGATGGCATTGGCCAATTGAACTTGAGTTAAGCAACCCCACGTGACTTCTCTTAGCCAATCAATTCTGGTAGCAGGCAGTAAATATTGAGGCGCAGATGAGAGAAAGATCGAGGTATTAATAAAGTTAATAAAAAGAGTTAATAAACAAAAATGTTGATAACAGTTGATGCAGAGAAGAGAGGGAGAGATACCAATGACAGCAAAGAGAAGGAGAGATACCGATGACAGAGAAGTGAGGGAGAGATATTGATGACAGAGGAGAGAGGGAAGAAATACCGGCAACAGAGAAGAGATACCGACAACAGAGAAGAAATACCGACAGCAAAAAGAGACAGATACCGACGACAGAGAAGAGAGGGAGAGATACCGACAACAGAGAGGGAGAGATACCGACAACAGAGAGGGAGAGATACCGAAGACAGAGAAGAGAAGGAGAGATACCGACGACAGAGAAGAGAAGGAGAGATACCAAAGGCAGATGAGAGAGGGAGGGATATTGATGACAGAGGAGATAGGGAAGAGATAGTGACAACAAAGGAGAAAAAGGGAGGGTTTGTCTGCTTGCATACAAAACTAAAGTTCAAAATTATTATTTGTTTCCTCAAATTATTTCTTAACTTAAAACATAATTCTATTTCTGCATGTAAAACCACCTTTTGCATGCTTTAAATAAGCGAGCACATAATGTGCCAGAACAGAAATTCCATTTAGAATTATTTTAAAATGCTCACAATATTACACTTTTCCATTATGGTTCATAATAATGCATGTAATTAAACCAGTAAAATATAACATTGGATTCAGTGCAATGTTTCCGCCCTTTGATCATCGATGTATTACTGAGAATAAGTTTTTGTAGAGCGTGGGGCTTACGACCACATTCCACATTCAAACTATGTTTATGAGTGTCCACTGTGAGGCTAGTCTCTCCAGCACATTATCCAAACCCTGAGAGCCTAACGTCAACAAAGACGAGAAAATGACTCATGAAACAAACACGCACACGCACGCACACACACACACACACACATGCACGCAGACACACAGTAACCATTGGTTGCAAACTGAACGTAGCAGAATATTTTTAGGGAATGTGTATGATGGGGTAAGAATGAAGAGAGGATTAAAGTAGTGGAGGTCATCGAAGACACTGTAAAGAAAGTGGGGGGGGTGCAGGGGGATGGTTTGTAATCAATGCAAATAGAGTAATTGTAACAATGTGAAATAAAAAAAAATCAGAGTAAGAGAAAATGAAAGAGAGGGAGAGAGAAAAGAGAAACCGTTTAGAGGAAAATTACCTTTTCTCCAAACACTCCACATATTCCTTCTTCTTCCTGCGGCTTTCTTGTGCAGAGATCTAAGAAGAGCATTTTTAACAATTAGAATTATCCTCTTTCAATTCATTTTCTTCTTGAAAAAGTAAATAAAGTCAGTTTATTGGAATATGAGATAATAGTGTATTTTACCACGACTAAAGATTTCATCTAAAATGTTATGCAGAGTAGCTGTTTTAAGCGCTCTAGAAGTACAAGAAACTCCAGGTAATCGATATAATGTCTATATTTAAGTGGTATACAATAACAAAAGTGTTTCATTTCAACAACTACTTCACTTTTTGTGAGAAAGATATTTTCAGTTAATTATCAGAATCAGAGGTGCACTGAAAAAAAAATCTGTGCAAAAAATGGGAAAATTCTAAATGCGATTGGCTAAAAACTGAAATGTTCTTATTTTAGATTAAACATTTTGGCTTTTGTGAAACATAATTTCACCAAACTGTAATATCAAACCAAATCCTGTGCATCCCTGATCAGAGTTTTTCCGTTTTTGTACAATTCCTCACAATGTAATAGTGAATTTTTCATGAAACGCGTTTGATGCAAAAAAAAAATTATAATAAATTGCTGTAAGTGGATTTTAATAGAAATGTAAGCATAGACATAATATACAGCAACCAGCATCCCCTGATCAGAGGATTTGACTTCTGAAAGCAGCACCAGTACCTTATTTTTGATTTTCCTGCGCACTCGTTTGAGGGCTTTCTCTTCGGTTTTACTGAGTGGTAGTTTGTTGGGAACAGGATAGCCCTCAGCAATCAGAGTTCTCTTCTCTTCCTCCGTCAACATCAAAGGCCCCGATGTTCCCTGGAGCTTCTGTAGAACAACACAAGTCACAGGTTTCGATCTCTACACGTAGACTACACACACTGTAGATGAACTACAAAACATATACAGGTGTAAATACTGTAGATATGGAAGGGAGGAGGCTGAGGTCTAGAATTTCATTGTATATTTTCACTCTGAGACAGAATCTAAAAAGAAAAATCTGGAAATCACAATTTATTTATAAATTACTGTCAAATAAGTATCTGATCACTTGAAAAAATGCAATTATAGAGGGTTCCTGTCCCCCAGAGCATGATGCTCCAACCCCCATGCTTCACTGTAGGTGTGGTATTATTGGAATAATGCTCATCATTCTTCTTCCTGCAAAATGTTCTACTTTTGTCTCACCTGACTTTCTCCCATGACTCTTCTAGAACATCCAGATGGTCCCTGGACATGGGCTGCCTTAAACAGGGCATCCTTTGGTGAAATGCATGATTTGAAACCATAACGCTTTAGTGTATTACTGATGAAAGCCTTGCAAACTGTGGTCCCAGCCCTCTTCACTGCATTACCCAGCTCCTTCCGTGTAGTTCTTCCATTTTCTGATAGTTGTTCCAACCATTATTCTTTTCGTCAAGCTACCGTAGCCCCGTAGCCCATTTCAGCTTTGTGAAAGTCTACAATTTTGTCTCTGGTCTCTTTTGACAGCTCTTTGGTATTGCCCATGTTGCAACTTGGAGCTTTTGACCATTTGTGGGGTGCACAGTTGTCTTTATTAGGTGCTCCTAGAATCATGGGCAGAGTGTAACTGGACTTTTGAGAAGCCAAATAACAGACGTCTGGCTGATAATCAAGTGATCAAACGAATCCTTTTTTTCTCTTCAATTTAAAGCCTTGAGGAAAATCTAAAATTTCTTAAAGCACTTCAAAGTCATACAAGCATAAAAAATTCAAATTCAGATTTAAATATTTCTTTTTTTCTTCATTTAACTCTAGTTTTTTACAAAACGCTACAAATCCATATTATCATGATAAATCTTTATTTGTTTTGTAAATTAAATGGTTCAAAATACAAAAAACATCCATTTTGAACATTGGTCTCATTGCTCCGAAGCGCTGAGTTATCCAAAATCTGTCCTTTCGCCTCCCAGTGACTTTGAGACGTCTCTGCTGGACTTTATAGACTGTGATCAGCTGGAATATGGCCTGTTTCATCTTCATAGAATATTTATAAAATGATTAAAACCTTTTGCCATTTTTCCACCTCCTCAGCCCCTCATCTTCTTTTGCGCTGATGGTCTTATCGCGCTTTGTAAAAAACTTGAGTGGCAGATATCACGGTTTGGAACCAAACTCTTCAAATGCTTCTTTCACACAGTAATTTACAAAGAAATAATTCAAAAATCAGGTTTTTCAGGTTTTCTTTTGAGATTCTGTCTCTCGCGCTGGAAAATTCAAGACCCCTCCGTGATTTCTAAGTAGGAGAGCTTGAGAAATCAAAGGGTGATCAATCTCACTCTATGCAGACACTTTCTCAGCTATTTTTTTTTATTTTTGTGTTCAATATTTAATGGGTTAAGAAAGAAACTCTTGCATAATGTTTTGCATCCACTTGAGTACATTTCTGCATGACCTTTTTAACATGTGTACGGTTGGATGAAACGATGGTAGGGTTGGTCTGTTGTGTGACTCACGTGGGGGGCTGTGAGGAGTGGGGACGTCGAGATGGCACTGGAGCTCCGGGCCTGGAGTCTGGCAGGGCTGGAAGGTGATAGCGACTGAGGGCTCTGCAGGTGCCCGGGGCTCAGTGGAGGCAGTGAATGAGGGCTCTGAGACCCATCGCTGTCACTGCCGTGGCTGCTGGGAGGTGTGGGTGGTAACCGTAGATGTTCTTCTGCTGAAACACAAGGTAGATACACTTAAAACTCCTAATCCGTTTCTGACGTCCACACTAGAGCATTTTAATGATCAGGTGGCTTCAACACTCTTCCCTTTGAACGCAGACAGAGACGACATGTGCAGTGAATCTCTCCTCTAAATCATAAAGTTATTAAACATTAGGGAATTTGGCTAACAGTGCAGAGCTATCATTCACACCCCGTAAAATCACCAGGTGGTTTAAAATGTAAATAACTCGATTTACAATACACTGTTTAAAAAAAAGTACACTTTGCCAGTGTAGATTTTGAATGTGAAATTTTACGGTTTAACATTTACATTCTGAAAGTGCGCCAAAATCAGGACTCCGCCCACAACAACTTCTGCCTCGCGGAGAGACGATGCCATTTTGTCTGGAGAAGTGTAACACCCCATGCCCTAAGTGTTCCTTTGTAGCAATTTAGCATTCTACTGGTGTACTTGTCCATAAATGATCTGAGCGGTGTTAAAATGAACACTATAAGTGTTGGGTTGACACTGCTAAACTATTAGCTGTGCCCATTTCACATCTTGAAATTCATTTTAGCGTGAGAAATCACTCAAATGCGTGAGTTTTACGTTCAATGTGTGAGAGTTGGCAGCTCTGCAGTTTCACTCGTGAGTATATATGCGGAAACACTGTTGCGGCTACCTTGGGCAAAAGGCATTGTTTTTTTTTTTTAGACACTCCAAACTTTAAAGCTCTCGCGGGCCACATTAGATTACATGGCGGGTCACATCTTGAGTTTGACACATGTGGTCTATAGCAACCAAACGGTTTATCCTAGCCACCTTATTTTCTGAACAGCTTTGGAAAATGACAAAGACATGGTGATTGAATTATATAACTTATATTGACAAGGGAACATTATATTGTCACTGACCCTTCCATAGCAACCGGACTGTGTACCTTAGCAACCATTTTGAAATATCACTATCTAAGAAAAAGAAAATCATACAGACATGGGGGTTGGTTCATTTTACTCGTAGTGGTATGTGGAACTTTGAATAACATGACAGACTCCTCCATAGCAACCAAAACTTCTACCTTGGTAACCAATCCATTTCGCTAATAAAAACACTTTTAAATTGCAGCTTTCTTCAACTTTGTGCACAGACTTTAGCCTCTAGTTATTATTAATGTTGTATTTTCAAGTGTTTCCACATTGCCTATGGGTACACTTTACTAGCTGTAGTATTACTGCTGATTGAATACCAGTGTGTTTTGGTAGTCATGCCCAAACGCTTTTCTAAAGCGTTTTGTAAATGTACTGAATGAGTGGAAATGCGCATCACTTTTTATTTACTTTCAAATATAACGGCGATCTTTACACAAACCTCTCTCCACCCTCCCCTACCTCATCTCTCCTCACCATTTTGGATTTTTTTGGGAGCTTGATTTGAACAAAACACTGCTGAATCATCAGGGATTTATGACTCTTCAATCATTCTACATATTCAATGTAAAGGTGCTTCAATAGTAGGGTTTACTAGGCTTTTAGAGGTAAGCCACTGTGGAACACAGTAAACAAGTGAACTTGTACAAATTATTGCTGATCGTGAGACAATGTATTCCACAGTATCTAGGGATCCCAATCCAGTAGAGCACCTTCGGGAGATTCGCATCATGGATGTGAACTCTGTGACACTATCACGGGCCGAACTCTCTGAGCAATGTTTCCAGTACCTTGATGAATCTAGTTCTGAATCCAAAAGGAAGTCCAAACCAGTACTAGCAAAGTGTACCTAATAAAGTGGCCGGTGAGAGCCAACATGTAAACTTTTCATTCGATTATTGGATAAATGACTTCTGCGCAGCAGTGTAAACCTCAGAGGTTGCATCAGATCCTGTTCCCATCAATGAGCCATTCAGAAAAGACTAAAGCGGAGATCTGCGAGTTTGTCAAACACATGATAAAAGTTAAATAAAGAAACACTCGCACTAAGCCTCATTTCCTCTGGAAAAGGAACACACCATTAGAGTATTTATAACCCTTATCTGACCTCAAAGGCAGGGAACAGCATAAAAGAAGCTAATTTGCTTTTTTCAGATTTTAACCTGAACTGCTCTTGCTCTAAGCAGAGCGTATATTAAAAGTAAGCTTTAGTTGAAAAAAAAACCGGGTGCAGATACAGCTTACTAAAGCAAAATTCAACAGTACACCCACCTGAAGGCACAGTGAGGAACTGCTTCTCCTCTTGTGGCTCTGCTTTGATGGCCGGGACAGAGTTTGAGCTTGTGCCTTTCGAACCCTGCAGAGAAAGAACAGAGGTCCTCATTTACAAGAACACAATCGGTATGTGATGGCACTGAAATGCTGAATGTGCTCCATGCAGGGAGTAAACACAGCTGAAGTCAGACTCAAACTGTTTAGAGTGAGAGCTGGGTCAGACACCTGCTAACCACACGCACCCGTGGCCCGAGAGCAAGCATCAAGCACATGAGAGGTGACAGGAGCCTCAGATCAGTGGAGCAGTGCTGATAGCATTCTTTTACAGATTTTTTCCTTACAGAACTATTACCGTCAGGTGATGCTATCGTTTCACAAGTCATGATTTGAAAGGTTTGACGTGTGTTTAGAACGCTCCTGGACTGACACATTTATTTAAGGTTTCTAAAGAATAAGCCTGAAACAGTCTGAGGCTCTGACCAACATTACCAACTCTAGACGCTTGCATTTGTTCCATTAAACTCCAGGACATTGTACTTGTTGCTCTTTATGAAGGCCTTAGTAGATTTTGAGATGTGTTTAGGGTCACTGTCTTCCAGATCCAGCCCTGGTACAACTACATCTGGTTCCTGGATTCATTGTTCTCCTAAATCTGCTGAAATCGGGTGAAATCCCAGCGACGTTCAACCACATTACCATTTCCCAACACTGGAGCCACAGCCCCACAGCGTGATGTAACTACCTTAGCAAACCTCAAGCGACACCGTTTGTGGCGTGTACAGAGAAAAGGCTTTGTCCGCATCACTCATCCATGCAGCATCTCCTTTTGTAAAATGTTCTGAATAGTTGAACGATGTCTTTGGAGCTGGTCTGTGGGTTGTCTGTGACTGTTTTCACCCTCCTGCGCCTCTGTTTATTTGAGATTAAATTCAGGCCTTAACTACAACAGTGATTCTGGTCTTCCAATTCTGTGCAATGTTCCTCACAGTTGAAACAGAGAGCTGAAATCTGAGACTTCCCCCAAACCATAGCTGTGTCCCAATCCAGAAGTGTGCATTCTGTCAAGTACGTATTTTAAGGCCACTTACGTCACAATGCAGCGCCAAGGCCATTTTATTTCGCCAAAACTCAAAGGGTCCTTAAAATGCGTCCTACTTTCCCCTGAATTCGGAGCGTACATCGCGACCATCCTATGTGCCCTCAGATATACTTTTTCAGTATAATCACCACAAAACACACTTAAATTTGGATTTACATGCAAGTAACACGTTTTTTTTTTTTTTTAAATAAAGGAACAGTATATTCACGCTTTAAATGCTGCTAATGATGGGTGAATTGTAAAACATTTTTATTTTGAACATTTATTGTAAACATTAACACTCGCAGCCAAATAAATGTTAACTAAATATTGGTGGAGTCATAGTTTTAAGAAGCAGACGAAGGAGTTTTTAAAAATGTAAAATATAACAATTACAATAAAATATAATAAGCAAGGAAAGATCTTAAAAATGTATCAGACACAAAACATAAATATGAAAGAATCACTCAAAGAAAAATATTAAGAATGTTTCATTTATTTATTTTGGGATACAAACTACTGATCCAGCTGGTGGCGCTGATAATCCATAAGCAAAAAACACAGAAGAATAAGAGGCTTGCTGTCTTCAGCAAACCCGCACTGAAGAACAAGTCAGAGAAAGCGTGTTTTTAGATAGACAGAGCCAAAAGTTGATAAATATATTGCGTTTAACGAATTTAGAACCAGTCTGACACCAGGGGGCGTGGCTAAAGCATGACTGTAGGAGGAACGATGGTGGTATTTTGTGGAAACCAAAAAGACTAGATATTTTACGATTAATATTACATTTAGAAAGTTATTAACAGTGCGTTGCTAGTATAGAGTGCTCAAATGTTTATTATAAATGGAATAATATGGAACCTTTTAGCTCAGCACCTACAATATAGAAAATTGCAAATAGATAACTAAAATATATAACGGTACACAAGCTTGAATGCACACTCATGACTCCAAAGCAAAGATTTTTCATTTTAGCTCCTTCTTTTTAACTCAACTATACCTGATTAGGTCAAATTCTGTTTTTGTTGGAACATTAACAACAGCATTCCAAGGAAGCTACTGAAAGGCTCTAGTGCTCAGCCTGAGGATCGTGTAATTTATGCAGATCATGAGTTACAGTTATTATGAAGAGCGCTTTCGTAATGCTATGTGTGGTCTGTGTTTATTTGGTGGGCTCCACTCTTCCTGCGGCTCTCCCTGTGGATTCTCTCTAGCACTTCAGCAGAGCAGCTTTACTCCATGTGTGTCTTGCTGCCCTTCTTAAATAAAGGACAAGTGCTTATGTAACCGCATCCATCCGGAATAGCATATAATCCAGCCAAGCTATTCTTGACGGCACTTTTTCAGAAGAAAATCTTCAAGCCCTTGTTTTGGACGTGTGTTTATTTTGCTCATAAAGAAGGGGAGGGAGTTTATGGGATCTGGAGGATAGTCTGGGCCAAGTTAGAGTCAGGTCAGGACAAAGAAAGCTGTTCCATGCCGGTGACACCATCAGAGAGCCTGCTGCCAAAAACAACTGATATATTCACTCTATATATTCACACTGATGCTGTTGGAGTGGATTCTTTTGCTTTATTGAGTTCAACTTTTAAAACAAACATGTTCACTGGTTCACAAACGATGAGCCAGACTGCGCTTAAGGGATTTACAGTTGTGCTCATACGTTTGTCAAAAAATGAACAGAAACTTTACAAATGACCCTGATCAAAAGTTTACACACCCTTTGGTGATTTGGGTGGATAGCATGCACAAAAGCATTGCTGGTGAAGGTAACGGCGACCTGTTTGCTTGTAATCAGTGTTTGATGCAGAGACACTTGAAGAAAAATTGGCTGCATGGTCGAATTTCCAGAAGAAACCCATTGCTACACAAAAGCTGCAAAGAAGCTGCTTACAATACACCAAACAGCCCAGAGACAAGCTCCAGACATTTGTAGAAAAGTCAACAAGGCCCTTTCAAACTCCAAAGGCACAGGAAACTTGGTCAAATTGATGAATGTTCTCAAAGGACCCTGGAGTAAAATGTGTATCATCCGCCCTGGAAGCTGCACATGGAACGTTACTGAACATTCCAACACGACAACGACCCAAAACACAAGGACAAGTCCCTCGTCACTGGTTCCACCAGAAAAAAAGGGAAGGTTCTGGAGTTGATCTCAGTCTCCTGATCTCAGTATCACTGAACCACTCTGGGGAGAACTCAAACGTGCCGTTCATGCAAGAATTTACAAGAGTTGGAACCTTCTTGACAAGAAGAATGTGCTGCTTTACCAACAGAGAAGATAAAGAACCTCATCGACAACTACCTCAAGAGACTTCAGGCTGTCATTGATGTTAAACGGGGGGCTTTGTAAACTTTTGATCAGGGTCATTTAGTAAGTTTCTGTCGTCATTGTGATTTAAAAACACATTTGTTTAACAATAGATGGCTTCACCCAACTACCAAGTGGGAAAATACTTTTTTGTCATCATTCATATTCTCTGAAAAATGACAAAGAAAGTACGTAAACACAAAAGTATTGTCACACTAATACAATGGTATTTTGGGTGAGCAAGGGTCCCCGTTACAGTTAAAAGTAGACTCTTTAAATTGGTATTAGACGTTCTTACCTTGTCTCCTGTTGGGATTCTCTTTGGTGGAGGAGCGAGAGTAAGGGGCTGTGTGCAGGAGGAACTGTTGGTCAGCGGGGGCTCGGAATCAGGGCAGTTCTCGGACATCAGACTTGGCTCCTGCTTCACTAAAATGGCTGTGAGATTCTGGCTGAACGACCACATCCCTTCTGAATCTGTGGAGAGCAAGGAAAATAAATATTTGACAGTTCCACATTTTTATGTTTCCAAGTGGGCTATCAACAGAAAATTTTCACCAGACTTAGCCATCAAGCTACAAAGACATCAAAACATTTAAGTTTACAGTAGTGTATACATTCAAGATTTGGTTTAATGGCTAACTTCTGTCAATAGCCCAATAACAAATCCTATTTCTGATGAATTTTTTTTATTATTTTAGATCACATAAACTGGATTATTTATTTGTAGGTAGGGCTGTTTCAAAAAGTATTTTCCCCTCGTAAAAATTCAGAATACTTGGGTCTTCATGTACAGTTTAGATGTTCGTTTACTCATCTTCTTCTTTCCTTTCGGGGTCATGGGGGTTTGCTGGTGCTCAAAGGGGAATTTACAGTATTCAATTAACCTGATGTATGTTTTTGGGATGTTGGGGAAAACCAGAGGAAACCCACAAACATGCAAACTCCTTCCGGGAACGCCACAGTGCAACCAACTGAGCTTTACCTTTAACAGCTAAGCTGTCCAGAGAAAAATCTTTGGAAATTATTGAAAAGTACCTATTGAGTACACCAGATAAATGTATAAGGATAACTCTTTGCCTGAACAAGAAACAACCACCACATTGTCTACATTTGTCCACAATTTGGTCCATAGGATTACCAGAAGACCTTTTTTACATGTTAGAAAGGGCCCACTGAGTCAATTTTTGCAAAAATGAACATGTTATCGCCTTGTTGTATGATCTTCACCTCTGACTAATAATGGATTGATTAGAGAACAGGTGTGTTTAAAAAAAACAGTGCACTAGACCTCTACAAACATGGCCAAGATTCACCCTGTGACTACAGTGTTGATTATCAAGAGGCTGAAGACCAAATCCATCGCTGATGTGGCGGCAGACACCTTCAGTGTGTCTCTGTGTCGAGTACAGAGGCTAAAAACAGAGTAAAAAATGTTTCCGACAAGCCTAGGTCAGGCAGACCCTACAAGACAACTGCTCGAATATTTTCAATGGTAGCTCCACGAGACCTTGTCACCAAAATCCTTGCGTCAACCAGAACAGTTGGCCTCCATGGACGAATCAGTGCAGAGAAGCTGCAATCTGAAAATTGAAATACATCAGTCACTGCAAATATTGCAGGAGACCTACTGGAGCTCACATGGATACAAGTATCACACAGTGAAGTTTGGTGATGGAAAGATCACCAAAGTTCTGGTGTTACATCCAGTGTTGGGGTGTGTGAGAGATCTGCCGAGTGGAAGGCAACACCAATAGTCTAAAACACCAAGAAATCTTAAATTCCCTTATATTCTCAACCATAAAAGAGGCCAAATTCTGCAGCTGGAAGGTGCTCCATCGAAGACCAAGATCCTCGAGGATTGGCCAGGTCAGTCACCAAACACATGCATTATTGAGCATGTCTGGGGTAGGATGAAAGAGGAAGACATAACTGGAAAATATTGATGAACTCTGAGAGGCATACAAGACTGCTTTCTTTGCTATTCCTAAGGATTTCAATGATCAATAAAGCTCATGGAAGTCATACAAGCTATTAATAAAACCAATGTATTTATTAAAAGTCTGGTTAATAGCGGGTGTGTCACAATAGCGGGGGGACTAATAGTCAGTGGCTGTACATTATAAAAAGGAAAATTACGCTACATGCGAATAATAAAATGTACCGAATTGTTGTGTGTGAAATAACATCGATTCCAGAATGAAGTGTAAATGGGTTTCATCCCTTTATCAGTGTCTTTTGTGTAATATCTGTGCAGAAGAATGACGTACAAGAACATACACGAACACATCGTAATGGATCTCTTTGTAATCAGCAAGTGATATTTGCAGGAAAGTGACAAATCTCACACCACAGAGCTCATGGTGAGCGGCTATTACGAAGCAGATGATGAGTCCAGCTTCTGTTAATGGCCGGAAGGTTAAAGCTAAACAAGCTTTTTTTACACTGTTAACAAAAAGCCTCTGGGGTGGGAAGGGGCCAGGTGAGAGACAGAGGGGATGTGTGGTGGCTGGGGAACAGCTCTGTACGTCTGGACTCTTCAAAGGGAAGGAAAGCACTGCATAAAAAGTGGAAGCCCTCGTTATCACATGGCCCTCGGTAGTATTTGTGTACTGACTCCACTGCAGGATCGATAAAACATTATGCGGCCCAGTAAAAGATGGATGGCAGGTTTTTCATGTTAGTCTTCAGTTTGGATGGACACCAGCGGGAGTCTGATTACAACAGGAGAGCAATGCTCTTTAGGAGATCAACTGTTCAGTGGAGACCAGGGGATTTCATTATTTACTGCTTGCTGTCCGTAGGGAATCTCTTTAAAAGGTCCAGAAAGGCAGATTAGACCAGGAGTGTTTGTGTGCCAGGATGCATCAAAGGAAATACACTCTCATCTACGGTCCCTATTGGGAAGAAGGGTCATGTGGTTCCTTTCGGTAGAAATTCTTCCAAGTGGAAACACTCTATATCAAAATATTAGATTGGTATCGTAACTCCCGTCTCCTCACGGTCATATTTGACTCTGCTTCGAATCCAAATATTAGAGCTTGAGCGCTTAAGGTGTGTAGAACCCTATTGTAATTGCTCAGAGTATTTATGTTTTGCGGCTTTCGGCGGATTTTGCCACAAATGTGATAACTGGTGAAAAAGTGTGAAATTTCAGCTAAACTTTCTTGAAGCCTGCTTTGATCTTTGTGTATATATAAGTATAGTATCTAGATGTAGCATTAAATAACAAGTCAAAGTAGTTTTACTCACGTTTTATACAAAGGGTAACTAGTGATCTCACGGTCAACTCAGTAATACGGCAGATTACATATATCATACTCAAATATTGGTCAAAAAAATCCCAGCCCATCATTCCTGTGATTATTTCCAGAATTTAAAAAAATTAACCCCAGGTTGGTTTCTTAAAAAGTAAAAAAATTGTCCCATCACTAGCTGGAACCAACGGCTGACAGGACGCTACGACGCTAACGAAACAACAAGCGTTTGATATTTACTTCAGGAGAATTAACATTAACGGATTCATTTTCAAAAATATACTATGCTTTATTTTTCATAGTAAATCCTTATCTAGCATCATAAACAAATCGTTTCTTTTTGTTACGTGACAATATATAGAATTTGAAATGATAAATAAACGTTTTTGTCCACTGCGCTCCGCTCACTTACTTCTGTGTTTATAATGTCTGTTAGAAACGTCACCTCTGACCGAAGTAGCCGTCTTGCGTCTCTCTCTCTCTCTCTCGCTCTTGCTCTCTCTGACACAGAACATGAGAGACGCGATCTCACACAGAACGAAATGCGAATGTGAATTATTATTCAAGTCTTTCCGAGTCATTGGGGTTCAAGTCCAAGTCGAGTCACAAGTCATCAAATTAATGACCTGAGTCTGACTCGAGTCCAAGTCATATGACTCGAGTCCACATCTCTGACATAAACTATTTCAAATGTAGGTGCAGTCGTAGCTCATAAGTTTACACACACTGGCAAATTTGTGTGGCCTTTTTTTCAGAAAAAATGAAAGATAACAACGATATCATTTTTCCACTTGTAAGTTAGTGGTTGGGTGACTCTACATTAAGACGTTATGTCCTGTAGTCACAGTTCCATTGTAATCACCCAGAGCCTGTTTGTCTTAGTAAGAGGCAGATAAATTGATGGTCGTCTGTATAAAAATGAAAGAAGTCTGTCCTCGGTACTCTGGGAAGAGTCTATAGACACAAAAAAATAATGTGGCCTAAGACTAAACCCTGTGGGACTCAAATTTCAATTACTGGTAATTATGCACTTCCATGGCTGGCTACACCCAATTCTGGTCTATGAGCTTGGTCAAAGCAGTTTTTGCATTGTTAAGAAAGGAAGTAAAGATAAAAAACATATTAGTAGAACTTTCTCCTGCTTAGAACTCTGCTCTTAGTTAACAATTTGGACAATTATAGCTTTAAGTTTACATTCAAATCCTTTAAGTCTTTCCTTATCCCCCACAGAAGCTACTGGCCATAGGCCACTGCAAGGCTTTGATGTCTCTTGGGACTGCAGGTATTATAGAGGGGCGACTCCAAGCTGGCAGAGACGGAAGAGCGATGCTCATTAGCAGGTCTAAAGTTACTGCACAGCAACAGGAGATGAAGTAGTGAAGCAGTTGCTTCTTGCTTTAACTGCCCCTTAAAGCCGCTCACAGTCTTTATAGGGACAAGTTTATGGGTCACACTCTACTGAAACACCTGAGACCACTCTGGTCATCTCAAAATCCTCTGAACTTAAAAAAATCTCCTCAAAGAGCAGTTATAGGTGTGCAAAAGGGACATTTGTGTATATACCAACAAAAAACTTTGATCTTTGCTTGTAAAAGTGCCATTTAAAAATATTTTTATTACCAAATTCTAATGGTTGCTATGGTAGAATGTTTGGTTGCTATGGAGGAGTCAGTGACATCACACGAAGTTCCCCATGCCATATGAGTAATTTTTTAATTGTATTCTAAGTCAATGTTTAATATTTAACCCCTTCTAGAGCCTGGGATTCAAATTCTTTTGGAGAATAACCATATGTTGCCTTTTACAAGTTTGTAGAAAAGACAACATTTTATATACTCAAGATTTGTAGAACAAAATAATTTTTCAGAGCTTTTTTGTTCCTCTCTGTAGTGTGTACAGTTTAGCACTGAGGAGGAATGAGTTTATATATAAAGTTTAAATATAAAGAACGTTCTCGTCAAAGGCTTCTATGGGTAGTTGACATATTATTATTATTTTCATTATTATTTTTAAACATTGCTAAAACCTGAAAATATTTGATTGTAGTTATAGCTAATAATCTTTCAAAAATATAAGTGTTCGTGTATCAATGTCTCAAATTGTTATACGATGAGACGTAAAACCTTTTTATAAATAGTAAATTGTAGTTACAACATTTTTTTAGTACAGCACAAGGTTCTTATTTTTTTCTTTATTTTTTTCATTACGTTACACGATAAGTCCACAAAAACCTGAAATTTTATACATTTAGTAATTTTTACTGCTAATTTTTTCTTAATTGTAAACTTTCTTAAACAAATCAATGTACAAATTTTATATAAAAAAAACAGTCCAACCTCTCCTAAACCTTGTCGACTTTTTGTTCCATTGTGTTTTTTTGTGCCATACGTCTTGTACTTTCAAGGGTTATCCCTCCTTTTCACCCCTAGAAGGCACTGAGTTAGGGTCTATAAGAATATTTATCACATTGTAATTTGATTAACTTGCAAAATATGTGTCATAACTCTTGTAATGCTCATTTAAAACCAAAAATATGAAACTAACAACCTTTTTGAAACCTACACATTATATCAAAATTAAACAATAATTGGGACGCACCATACCTGCTTAATTAAAAACAGCCGCTGTGATTGGCTCATGCCCCAATGCGTGCAGAATTCTAAATCATGGCTGCTTTGATGTTTAACATTTCATTAATGTTGAGACATTTGTTAGAAATTGCTACTAGAAATGCTACTAACAAAGATGTTTGTTCTCACATTACATCACAACATATGATACACATTTTTAAAAACATATTTTTTTATCAAAACCTTTCATAGCTTCTGTAGATGCCCATCAGCTCTTAGAAATAGATGCATGAGTTCCCTTTTGTTCAAGAGTGCTTAAGCTTTTACACACTCGCTCACAACACAGATGTAGACATAAAATGCACATTTAGCATTTTTGTAAAACAGTATTTTCAATCTTTTTTTCCATTTTTAAACTGAAAATCGAGTAAATGATACATGGATTCATGTCCATCACGTTGGACGATGAAAACTGTGCAGACGACCCGATAATCCAATGTGAGGAAAAGGTAGTTTTATCCAAACAAGATTCTGTTTACCCTTCTTCCAACCCTTTCTCTGACGACACACATGGAATCTATGAGCGTTTCTGTTTGCTCATCCGGTTTACAAAAGCCAGGAGTGCTGCTGAAACTCCTCTTGTGCTCATTTTTACAACTGTGTTCAGTTAGAAGGCTCAGATACAGAACCCCATCACATGAATCCCTTCAGAAATCCTGCAATCGATGATTTAAATCCTCAGTATGTGCACACGCACACACACACACACACACTTCCCAGATAGTCAGTCTAAGGTCAGCATGATGCAACTCTCTGAGCCACCTCCGCCAGATTCTCAATCCCAGGAAAACAGATCCCTTTTTATTTCATGAGATGTCAACAGTTTGCTGGAGAGAAAGAGAGAGAAAGACAGACAAACTGACAGAAAGAGAGAGGGAGTGTTAGTGTTGGCCATCTTCCTGGAATTCCCAGCTTCCAATGGCAGACTGAGCTCCTGGCAAGAGTTTCGGCAAGGAACCCTGTGCTGCACGGGTGCTCCAGGAGATAAGGAAGAGAGATGGAAAGAAAAGAAAGGAGAGACAATCTTCTCGGCTAGCTGAGTCTGAATCATTTCCATGATCGTCTAAAGAGCGTGTGAACACCATATTGTTTATGAGTGATAGCAAAAAAAAAGAATAATCTCCAACCTGCATCAGGATCTGACTTGGTGGGGATGCAGGGGCTCTGCGGAGCTGAATCCTCACTGAGGGAGTAACTGTGTTCCGCCTGGATGACAGGGTTTGGAGGGTCCAGATCCATGTCCAGCAAGGGGTTCCTCTCTGCCAGCAGATGGTCATCAAAGAAACTGGTGAAAAGGTCATTGGAGAAATCCTCCATCTGCTCTGAGAAATGCTGGAGAGGGATCACAAAGAAAGCAAGTCAATTGTATTTGAAGTCCTTTAAGTTTTTAAAAAGAGGCATGAATATAGTCTCCATTATTTCCAAACATACCAGCTGAACATGATGGGAAGAGACCAGTTTAAACGTGCTAGTATCTATCTAGTTATATTATTACAGTAATAAAGTACACAAACTTTGAGGTTGGGTTGTATAATATATTTTAAAACAATAAAATATATTTTTATAGTTTTACAGTAAAACTATATTTTAAAATGTTCCCCTTGAACTTGTAAACTTTACCTCATTTATCATTGATTTTCCTGAGCTGAGCTATTGTGTGTTTTTTTTTTTAAATCAGTTGATGGGGTCAACAAATCAATTAAGTCCTAAAAAGGTTCCCTATGTGTTTTTAACACGGAAGGGTTTACATCACATGAAATAGATTCCCGCTCTCGTGACGCGGGGGGAGGGGTGTCCGTTCAGATAACGTACTTTTCAAAAGGGGTGATACATTTTTATTTTTTATCCACAAAATATATAATTTCTGTCGTGAAAGGAAACTAACACAAAGTACAAAATAGCATGAACACATTTTAAATATTTTCCACGAACCTCGTAATTCTTGAATAAACGTAAATGTAATATGTAAATATTTCCCACAATCCTTAGCGCGTCCACATTACAAACTGAAAGACGGATGATTTGCGCTTGTTAACGTATACAGTGTCTTTTCACAACCGATTAAATATCTTTTTAAAATAAAACAGTGCTTAGTTTAAGTGCCTCGTGGTGTTGTAATCCGAATGTTTTGTGAACTGTTTTTACGCGTGTAGATGGCGTGAATTAATGACTTTTATTCATCGAAAAGGGATCCAAACTGACAAATCCCGGACATCTATTTGTATGTTGAATATTAATGCATTGCTTGTTTTGTCCGATTTGGACACCTTTGGACCGTCAGACTTTGAGAGAAGAGTCTGGCTGTGCATCCAACACGACTGACACTCTTTGATGATTGGATTCCACACGACACGTGACATTCACTTTTTTTTATTTTTTACATAATTATTTTTAACTTCACGCTTCTTTCACTAGCACAAACGCGTTAATAATATAACATGGGTACAAACAACTAATCCTAAATTGGTTTTTGATTAAAGTTAAAATTAATTTGACATAAATGTTGATGACCGGTGTTGTTGCATCTTTAAATAAAGTTCTCTTTTGACTTTTTGCATAAGTTAACAGTTCTTTATTTCTGGGGATCAACACTTCTACGTTGCACATACCAGGTAAACCTCAATCACCACAGCGCCCTCTACTGGTCTTCCATGAACTACAATCGCAAAACAGTATTATTCTATGCAGAAATGAATATGTGATAATTATACACGATACCACAGGTATTCACAATTTAAAAAGGTTCAAGTACAATAATTGTTTACTCCGAACAGTTTTATATTTTAATATTTAGGACCACAGTTTCAATCACAAGTAACACGTTCGTATTATAGAAGTCAACCAGAGAAATGTTTAAGGGAAAAGATTACAGCACAATATATTTTGAAGATTTATTTTAATCTGTACACTTTTAAAGTTTCCACGCTGTGCTTCACGAACAGACGAAGTCACGTGTCATGTGACTGGTGCAATAGGAGAGTGCCAGTGAAAGTCTGTAGCCAGACACTTTTGGATTCTGATCGCAATTCGCCGTCATTTCCATGTCGACGTCAGAACTATATTTGAGGGGTTCACTCTGCTTCAACTCCTCCAAATGCATGACAAATAATATCACCGTAGTTTAATGCTCCACGCTCCCTAGCATTGAAATGATGAACACAAAGCTAAAACAACATTCTTAATGCTAGATTAGATGCCTCTTTTGACTTCAGCACACAGTGTATTCAAAAAGGTGGATCGAGCACTTTCTATGCACGGGTGCTTGTAGAATGTGGCGTCAGACGGTGGAAGAATGTCTGTGGATCTCCAAACGCTGGGTTAAGTGATTGTGTTTGCCCAGAAACTTTAGGGCGTGACAGAGGTGTGAGAGGACCTGATCTTGTTTACATCCTGGTGAGCAGGGACGGGTGTGTGAAAGACACACCTGTCCGCCTGCGAGCATATAAACCAGCAAATATCACGAATACTGTGCACACACGTGAATGCAACTATGCGCCCTCCACCTGCCGCAGTTCCCACAACACTGCTGTAAAGAGTAAACTGGGAAAGCAATGACTCCATTTACCAAAACAAACCGGCTGAACATGATTTCAAAATAATAGTTACATTCACCGGCCACTTTATTAGGTACACCTGTCCAACTGCTCTTTAATGCAAATTTGAAATTGCTGATCTATTGGGATTTTCACTCAAAACTCTCTAGGGTTAAGAGAGAATGGTCACAAAAACAGAAAATATCTTGGGAGTGGGAGTTCTGTGGGCGCAAATGCCTTGTTGATGGTGAGAGGAGACTGGCCAGACTGGTTCGAGTTGATAGAAAGGGAGCAGTAACTTAAATAACAAATCGTTACCATCGAGGTCTGCAGGAGAGCATCTCTGAACACACAACACGTCGAACCTTGAGGTGGATGGGCTACAGCAGCTGAAGCTACAGTTCTTACAAGAAATGAGTCCCGTTTTCTGCTTCTTTCTGGTGGCATAATGGTGTGGGGAACACCCTTTGGTACCGATTGAGCATCATGTTGACATAATCTCCTTAGTATTGTTGCAAACCCGTCCCTTTATGACCACAGTGTCCCCATCTTCTGCCCATAATGCTCAAATCCTCTCAGCCTGGTTTCTTGAACCAAACTAGTAGAGCACCTTTGGGATTTGGTGGAATGGGAGATGCGTAGCTGACAAATACCTCTGAGCAATGTTGGCAGTAACTTATTGCTACCACAGAATAATGTAGTTCTGAAGAAAAAAAGAGGGCCCCACTTGGTGTACCTAATAAATTGGCCAGTGAGTGTATACTAGCACATTTAACAGAAGCAGAGCTGCATGCCCTCCTGTGTATATCCACCCCTTATATTCAGAAGCCGGAACATCATCAAAGTTATTGACAAACATCAAAGTTTTAAGGCTGGGCTGTTTATACTGGCACACTCGTCCGTGCAGCTGCGTCATGGTGCGCTCGCTGTCATCAGGGTGTTCCCAGGATGTCATTCATCAAACAATACGAATAACTGACATTGCTCTTTTGCATTCGATTCCATATGCCGAACAAGTTTTACCAGATGCCTCAAAACGGCACTCTTGCGATTAAGGTCTCAAACAAACTTCTGTACAGTGATGTCATAGAAGTAGCATCCAGGATGCATTTGTTTTATGTGACTTAACAGCAAAAGACATTCCTAAAAGTAGATTTCTCCATTAAATTATTGCTGCTATCTTTTGTTTACTCATAGATTATGGTGAATTTAAACTTTTGGCTGGGTGAGGAACACGAATTCACCGGATGCAGTTAAACACGATAAACTATTATGGTGTTCAAAAACAGTATCTACTTCTATATTACTTCCTGTAATATTATGAGAAGAACAAACAAACAAAGATTAGAGCAAAAAACTGATTATAAAATATTCTAAACGTATCTCCTCCAATAAGGCCCACAGGATGGTTTTGGAGAGAGAGAGATGTGGAGAGAGAGCAGGTTATAGGATTATAAACGTAGCATTTTAATTAATGCTACATTTTAAATAATACATTTCAAATAAATTGCTGTGCTAATAAATAGTTTGTAACCAAGTATTTATCTTTGCGTCTCCGCATCGCAGCAGGGTGTTAATATGACGGGTCTATTTTTTCTCGCGGAAGTATACGCGCAGTGAGCAGTGCGAGCACCGACCGTCTCTATGCGCCTCTGAATTTGGTTGTCCCATCAAATGACGATGATTCGTTCGCTGTTGTGCTGCTAAAAGCTTATTTCTTTAAGAAAACATTTTAAAAACATATTTTCTTTAAAAAAATATTACTTTAAAAACAAATTCCATGTGACCCACTGTTCAGTTTTTTAGTTAAACTGGGAGCTCAATATTTGAGTTTTAAAATGAAGTGAAAGGGTTGTTCCTGACTTCTGAAAATAAGATGTATTTAATGAATGAATAAATTAAGGCAATCAATGATTATTCTACATGACTTATCTGGTCCGGCCCCCAGAAGCTCCAAAGAGTTTGACACCCCTGTCCGAGACCCTTCAAGCTACATCCACCACACTTTACCAAGACATCCAAACTGGTCTGATTTGGTTGCAAAAGTATTTGAGCCCCATGTTCTAGAAGGGGTTAAATATTTACCAATGACGTATAATTGCATTGACAATAAAAAGGGAAAAAGGCAATGAAAACATCTTAGAGAAATGGGGGTTTGTTAATGTCCATTACAATTTTTTATGACATAACCGATGTCCCTGGCAACTAACCTGTGTACCCTACCAACCACATTTTCGAAACTCTCTCATAGCTATGCAAAATGTACATTGGTTTATATAACACATAACGACAAAGGGAACAGTGACTATCACTGACCCCTCCATAGCAACCAATTTGGACTATCTCTCTCAGATTCACAGAGACAAGGCGGTTGTTTTATATAAATTATAGTAACAAACGCAACATTATATTATATTTCTGTCCAGACCATAGCAACCAGACTGTTTATTCTAGGAACCAATTTGGACTATCTCTCTCTCAGAGTTGCAAATTCATAGAGACAAGGCGGTTGGTTTATATAACTTATAGTGACAAATGCAACAACATTTTATATATCTGACCAAACCATAGCAACCAGACTGTTTACCATAGCAACCAATTTGGACAATCTCTCTCAGAGTTGCAAATTCACAGAGACAAGGGGGTTGGTTTATATAACTTATAGTGACAAATGCAAGATCAGTTTATATCTCTGACCAGACCATAGCAACCAGACTGTTTACTATAGCAACCAATTTGGCAGAACCATAGCTCAGATTTGGGAAATCATAAAGACATGGGGATTGATTTATACCACTCACGGTGACATAATATAAATTGTACTCTGTCACTGACCACTCCATGGCAACCAGACTGTTTACCATAGAAACCAGTTTTGCATATACACATCTCATTTTTAACAACACACTTTTTAAAGCCAATATCAAAGTTTGTGTTCAAACTTTAGCCATCTAGTTTCAATATGCTCTCTACCAAATAACTAAGCTCATAACTTCATCTAAGTCAAGCTCAAAACATTCATTTTAGAACTGATATGCATTAAGCTGCGCTCTTTGTGAAACTGGCTTGAAGTATATTCATGAAACACTTCATAAATACATTAGACTTGACTTGACATATTGCTTCTTTAATTACATTGATAGCTCCTTCCTGTATTGACAAGAGTTTCGTATGTGGTCGGGTTTTCTGCCAATGAGAGTGATGCAATGTTGCTGATGCAAGAATCCTTAATTCCACATCTGGAAGAGTCTTCAGAGCTGGAATTCCAGAGGAACTTGGAAGAACTGAGAGAATGTGTCTTTTTCACCAGGGTCGGGTTTAAGCAAAAATTCTCCTTTAAAAATGCACTGAAAGAAGACGCATTAAATATCAGGAACTAAAGCAAATATTTGCTTTTTAATGGGTATTAGTGCCGATTATTTTTACCCAAATTGCTTTTTGTACAAAGTGGCTTACATTTCAAGAAATTGATGTGATCAATCAGTTCTTGCTTTGCCTCGAAGTTGAAGCTATAATTTTGGAATTTATAATCTAACCACTTTATTAGGTACACCTTGCTAGCATCGGGTTGGACCCTGTATTTACTTTCTTTAATCCTTCGAGGCATAGACCAATGGACTAAATAGACTAATGGACCCAAAGTGTGCCAAAGAAAATATCCCCCACGTTATTCCACCACCACCACCAGTTTGAACCATTAATGGTTATTCAAGAAAATCTCATCTGAAATACTCAACTATGCCACATTCAAAGTCACTTAAATCACATTTTATCCACATTCTGCCATGTCTACATACCTAAATGCATTGAGTTGTTGGCATGTGATTGGCTGATTGGAATTTTGGATTAATGAGCAGTTGGACAGGTGTACCTATTAAAGTGGCCGGTGAGTGTATATGAGAGTGTACATTTAATTTAACTTGTTTGAGTGAAATAGAATTTGTTCTGTTACTGGCTGTTACTGTAATTTTGACAACTCTTCGACAAAATTACATATTTAAAGTGATTAAGAAACTTTGTAAAACAAGCTTTTGATTTAAAACTAGAATCTAAAAACAAGAAATTTGGCTCAACATATTCTTACTTCAAGAATGTTACGTCTGATTTCAAGAAATCAATTTTAAGTTCTGATTCGGAAATCTTCTTTGGACGGGGTAAGAAAGTTTGACTTGGTAAGAATTCTTAAAACGAGAATAAAGAATCTTAAAACTGGTTCGTCTTATTTCTGGTTTTAAGTTTCTACGTGTGTTTATGTTTAAACAAAACATTCTCGTTAAATTTTAAGCGGGATCTTCTAGTTTTAATCACTAATGTCCTTGTTTTAAAACTCATTTTCCTAAACTTTTTTGTGAAACAGCTCCCTGTGATCAGCCATTATAAACCGCTTGACATCCAGGATTTTTACTGTGTCTTCTTTTTTACTTTACAGACTTCTTCTCTGTCGTCGTCTTCTTTCCTATTTCCCTGTGTAGTGCGGAGTGGACAATGCGCTCGACTCCCAAAATTCCCAGCAAGCACCTCACTCTGACTTGCTTCCTGTCCGTCTACTGTTTAATAAATGCAAAAAGTAAACCAAAGATTTAAAAAACGTCTTATGTTAAGGCTGTGGTTACTAAAGTTACTAAAATATAATCATTCTTGAATGAATGCTGCTTTCCCTAAAATATGAGCAAACATTTCTCATTTTAAGAGCAAATCGTACAGTTACAGATTTCATTTAAGGACACATTGTTTTATGTAATTTCCTAGTTTTGTGACAAGAAAAAGTTCAAATATTCAGTTTTGTAAACACTTACTTTGAGTTATTTGTCTATTTTGAAGCTTTTTTGTTGTCAGCTAGACATTTTTGCCACTTTTGCGAAATCTCACCAAGTCAAATTTGCAGATCTAGGAAAAGTTTAATCATAGATTTGAGTTTTTCTTGTTCCAAGAGTGTTTTTTTTGCAGTGTAAAACCAATAAAATGGTGAAAAAATATTTTAATTAGTCCATGGTGTACCATGCACCATACCCTACCAACTTTATTTATAAAGCACTTTAAGAACAATGATAGCCGACACCAAGGTGCTGCACATGTCTAGAGATTTTAAAAGTAGTAAAACATTCACCACAATAATATAGTTTTAAAACATATAGTTGTAAAACAAATAAAAGATGCTAAGTTCTGCCAGGGTTAAAAGCCAAAGAATAAAAGTGAGTTTTAAGGCGGGTTTTAAAAGTGCATACCATGCCTAGTATGAGCTGGAAATCAGCACCAGGAGAGCCCTGTGACCCTAATCTTTTCAGTTATGGAACCATGTTCTATGCATAATTCCTTATTTCGTTTAGTCAAAGTTGTTTTGGGGAAAACCCAGACCGTTTTAGTGCATCAGTCCCTATAGAAAGCATTTAGATGTCGAATTTGATGCAGACACCCAAATAGGTGTCTCTTCACAGTAGATTTATTTCCCTCCACTACATCCAGCCATTCAAATATTTCTGGTCTGCAGCTGGAGAGCTCTTATGTCAGCCTGGAAAGGGAACCACAGCTGCAGGAGCGAGAAGCATGTGTGCACAGGCTGAGCAATGCCCCAGTTTTCCACATCTGATCCGTTTTCTTAAAGGAAGGTTTGGGTCATGTCCGGGTCTGAGCAGGCTGGTGAACTGCACGCCTGCTCGACTCATTGCATTCCATTGCCTTATTCCAGACCTCCAGCACTCCAGCCAATCACAGCTCGGCATGCAAATGAGCAGAGGGGAGAGCTAGTCATTTTGGAGCTGGAGTACACGGTCTGCATGGAGCAGCTTGGTGCAAATGAAAATAGAGCGTTGGAAAAATAAATAGGCTAATAAAAGTCATTGAGCACCAGTGGAATTAGAAGTCCAGCCAAACCCGAAATGTTAAGGAATATCTGTGAGCGCACGAGTTATTTCTGAGAATAGTGAGTCACAAAGAGGAGATCCATTCCAAAAAGAGACCTGGAGAGTAGTGGGTCGAGATAGAGTTTGCAGATGTCTGGTGTTTACACAAGTTGATGTGTGACGCAACTAAAAACAGTTCCCTCGGTTTGTTTATTTACACATCTAAATATTTACAGATCTGCTTTCCAAGAGGCATGAATAAACTCCACAAACTCATCTTGTGATTGTGCCCTAAATATGTCTGCAAATGTGAGGTAAAGATACCTCTTTACTGTCATTCTGTCAGCACAACTGCCATTTAAAGGCAATTCATATTTTCAGACGTGCAACGAGGCAGAACGGATGATCATTAATGGCTGGCTCAGCACGTATAAAGTACTAGACGTGAGAGCGTATGGGGGAGGTTTGGGAGCACTAATGTTGTGCAGGTGAGGGCGAGCGAGGGAGCCAAACCTCACCAGGTGTTCGCAGGTAGGGGCTCATACAGATTAGAGGCACGCCGTCAATTTCACAGCTGCAAAGAATTTTTTTTGCCTTTGTAAACTTGCAACCAGACAGAGCTCCTCCAGTTCAATCCCTGAAGACCGTCATGAACAGTTCATCAGATAAAATAAAGCATATGTAGTGTATATAGCAGCATTTTCAGAACATAAATATGTAAAAACAAACACGTGCATCTGTGCATAAACAAATTTGTCTCCACAAAGTGAACATAGATGTATGTTTTCTTGTATATCCCAGATTTCCAGTTTACTATCATGCAAAAAGTGGAGTTTGTAGCCCAACTGACACTTGGTCAATAATGAGGGTTGTGTGTTAATTCAGTTAATATTTTTTATGTGTTAAAAATGTTAAATTACTCGCATGCTCTTTTTGACAGCACAAATATATAAAAAGAATAATTAATCTTCAAAATCATAGCTACTTATCTCCAAACATAAAATACAAGCCTGGATTAGAAACATTTAATAAACAATAAAAAGCACCAAACCGAACATTACTTTGAATAAATAAAAAGGAATGACTTTTTAAAGATAATACCATATATACATTGGTCTCTTTCTGCTGAAGACTGCAATTTCAGGTTCATTTTCGTTTTTTGGGTCATTTTGGTACTTCCTGTTTAAAAAGCAAAGTTACGTATCATGGTTAAAAAGATGCAAACAAGTCACATGGTCTGTTACTATGCATTAGGAAACTATCCAATCAGTGAGGGGTTTCGCGCATATGTTAAAAAGTTAGTTTTTGGAGAAAGCTGGCAATCTAAAATTCCTGGTGAGGTTAGTGTTTCTGACATCTGATTTCTGTAGAGACTTAAAGGGAGGTAGGGGGGGGGGATTATGCAAAATCTACATTATTGAGCGTTATGTTGGGTTATAATGTCAGTCCCTCATTAAAAACGCACCTGAATTGTGACTTTGAATCATTTATGCGTATTTGAGTAATCTTGAATCTCCTGCGGTAGACATTGTTGGGTGGTAAAACACTCTGTTTTGCGAAGCCCCGGCCCTATCGCGTAGCTCCGCCTCTGTCCCCCCATCTGTTGTTGCATCGCTCCTCCCCCTCCAGCTCCGGCAAAGACTCGCGTCTACGGCTGAGGGAGCTACTGTTAGCAACAGCTGGTCTCACGACGTGTCAACGAAGCTCCTCGTTCAGAGTGCTTTTCTTTATAGTTCTCCGGATTACAAGATGACTTCTACAAGGAGATGTATGTTTGGATGCCAAGGAGAGAGCCCTCTCTTTACGCTCCCCAAGGATGACACGCTTCGTCAAAAATGGTTAATAAGCTTATGTATTATTTCATAGCAAACATAGTTTCATTATGATGCATATTTTTAATTTCCTAGTAAAATGCTGCCACAAAATGGTGTAAATTTACAAGAGGATATTTACCAAGCAGACACGTCTTGAAAAAGTCTCTGTACTTGCTCCGGTTCCGCCGAAAACTCACTTTCTGGGTCGACGTAGAATCGTGTGCGTAGGCTTGTAAAATATCCTCTGCTGCCATTTTGCCGTGTTTGCCAACACGATTTTAATGTTTTTACTATGAAAATGTAGCGGCGCTCTGAAAATGAAAACAAACTGTGGCAGTGCGCATGGAGTATGACGCACTGAAGGGGGCGTGTCGGAAAGA
Source organism: Danionella cerebrum (assembly GCA_007224835.1). Classification (NCBI taxonomy): domain Eukaryota; kingdom Metazoa; phylum Chordata; class Actinopteri; order Cypriniformes; family Danionidae; genus Danionella; species Danionella cerebrum. The sequence goes on from SRMA01023906.1 coordinate 45,067, forward strand.
AGGAGGCGGCTCTTAAAGAGACAGGTGAATATCAGGCCGTTATCGCAGCCAAGATGCTAAGTCAAATTTCTATGAGGCTGTTTATGACAAAAACAGCGATTACAATCCAACTGTAGGTAAAATTGTTACTTGAGTGTCCTATAAAACGACACGATATACCTGAAAAACATAGAGTACCCCCCCCCCTTTAAACGAAACATGTACTCAACTTTTGGAAATGCAGAAACAAGAAAACATTGATTTAACTCCCACGCGGCTGTGAGCAAAGGCAGTAAATCATCTTAAAATACAACCGAGCTTGAAAAGTTTGCCGGCCGCGACCATTTCATCAACATTAGTAAACAGACTGAAATTATTTGTGATGTTCCAAACCACAAAGCAGCTTTTTGATTGTTAACAGTGATCATCAGACACCTTAATCAACAATGTGAGAAATCCATGTGTTAAAAGAGGGCCGTTTAAGGGAAGCCATTTTCCTAGTTTTTACTCACATCATCTATTCATTTGTTCACAGCTTTACAAAAGAGAACTCAAACATCACAAAAATGCACATGATTGCAGAATGCTCTCTATATGCTACTACTGAACAGAGATTAACTCGGTGCCATGAGTTCTCCTTCTCTTACTGTCTATAATCACAAAAGTCTTGTCGTGTTTTCGCGTTCGGAAAAGAATCACCACTCTGACCTCAAGTCTGTGAGCCAAAGAGAGACTGATAACAGTGCACCCTAAGAGTTTGTTACCTAGCTAATAAACATTAAATGTCGATATGAGTATTACTGATAATGACAACCAATATTTCAATTTGGTGCTGCCTCAAAACTATGGTTTCTATTTCTACAAGTGTTTTAATCAGGTCCCTGCTCTCCTCCTGTTCCCTATGTCATTCTCTCACATTCTTTTTCCTCTTTTTCAACTCAACTTCATCTCAAACTCCCTTCCCCCACCGAGTTTTGCTCTGATTGAAGTTTTTTGGACATTTTGTAGTGAGCCAGACAGAGAAAGAGACCGCAGGATTCAACCAGGCTTGGCCAACACTTTCAGAGGGGAGCCACTCAGATCCTAGAACCAGACCATAAAAATAAAACAGATATATCTGAAAACCAGAAGATAAGGCCCAATAAAGAAGCTCTGCGGGGTACAGAACTTTAGGGATACCCTTAAGGTCTAGGAATCCCTATAAACAGGCTATTTTTTCTGCTACTGCTGCAGTTTGGGTGGGGTCTCCAGAACTTCTTCCCTCCCCCTCACAGCGCTCTCTGTACTCTGTAATTTCACAAGGCTAAATTGGCTCTCTCAAAAGAGCTTGTGGCAACTGAGCCCTGGGCAGAGAAATATCCTGAATAGAGACCAGAGAGCAGAGTTAGTCTCGTCCTGTCTGACCACAAAGAGGAAAAAGGACAGGCTTTGGTTCTTTCAGTGTATTCAAACTTTAAATTAGTTTTAACAAAAATAAAGAATACATTGGGAGGATTTATAACTGTGATATAAAAAAAAGAAAGCTGTAAGCAGCAACCAATGGGCTCTGTGCACTTTAACCATGCACTGTGACATTGCACTATGGAGATGCAAACATTAAATAATTACATTTAAATAATAATAATAAACACAAAAATAAACTGTTAGATAATCAGGAGGGTACTATGAATAAACATTTATATTGTTTTGTTATTGTATTGAACAATATCACAAATGTCAAAATTTGTGAACGAAGTACCTCATCATATTTAAATGCTGTATTTAATTTGGCCACCATGTGGCGCAATAACTGAAACTGCAGGTTGCTATATCAATATGTTCAGACATGGAATGTTATCAAACATGCCAAGTTTGATCCCAATTGGAAATTGTATGGCAGAGTTATAGCTACTTTCTAAATAAATGTATGCTTACTATTTCACATGTATAATTTGTTGGCCACCATGAGCGCATAGTTTAAAAAAATAAAAGAAAACCTTTCCGATTCAACATCCTGTATGCCTTAAAATATGACTCATGCAGTTTAGAGATAAACAGATTAAATCTCTAGGTGGAGTTAAGTACAACACAAGCAAAAGTGGCCATTTTTTATTTTGCTGACTTCCTGTTGAGTTTGAAAATGCAAACTATATCATTAATTTTAATAATATAAGTACACTAAACATGTGTGTCAAATTTAATTTACGTACATCAACGTATAAGCTGATCCATGTTAGGTGGCGCTATAGAGCTACTTTTCAAATACTTTTCTTACGTACATGCAAAACAGACCCTGAAAAATCTGCAGAAAGCCATGAAACAATAATACTCTGAGCAATTACAATATGGTTCTACCCACTTTCTGTGCTCATGCCCTAAATACAAATAGACAGGAAGTAGGATTTATTTGTAAGGCACTATACAAACTACAAAGCTGTGCTGCACAGGGGATACACAAAAACAAAGAAAACCAATTCAGGAAAACACTTCAGATATTCATACTTCACAAGGAAACCTCTTCCAAGAAGGACTGCCTTTAAATGGACTTAAAAATTGTCCACACACAGAGAGAGAGAGAGAGAGTGAGTTCCACAGAGGGGGGCCACAACCACAAAACCCTGGTCCCCCTTGGTCTTCAAGCGACATCATCGGATGAGTGCAGGGAACTTTAAATCTGGGTTTATTCTTTAACTGGTCCCAGAAACTCTCTGGGACATACAGTGGGGTGAAAAAGTATTTAGTCAGCCACCAATTGTGCAAGTTCTCCCACTTAAAAAGATGAGAGAGGCCCGTAATGTTCATCATAGATAGACCTCAACTATGAGAGACAAAAGGAGCAAGAAAAATCACATCTAATTTTTAAAGAATTCATTGGCAAAATATGGTGGAAAATAAGTATTTGGTCAATAACAAAAGTTCATCTCAATGATAGAGATCAAACGTTTTCTGTTAGTCTTCACAAGGTTTTCACACACTGTTGCTGGTACCCATTCCTCCATACAGATCTCCTCTAGAGCAGTGATGTTCTGGGGATGTCGCTGGGCAACACGGACGTACAACTCCCTCCAAAGATTTTTGATGGGGTTGAGATCTGGAGACTGGCTAGGCCACTCCAGGACCTTGAAATGCTTCTTACGAAGCCACCCCTTCGTTACCCGGGCGATGTGTTTGGGATCATTGTCATGCTGAAAGACCCAGCCACGTTTCATCTTCAATTCCCTTTTCCAATTGCCCCGTTCATTCTTTCCTTTATACGGATCATTCGTCCTGGTCCCTTAGCAGAAAAACAGCCACAAAGTAGGATGTTTCCTCCCCCATGTTTCACAGTAGGTATGGGGTTCTTTGGATGCATTCTTTCTCCTCCAAACACGACGAGTAAAGTTGTTACCAAAAAGTTCTATTTTGGTTTCATCTGACCATATGATATTCTCCCAGTCATCTTCTGGATCTTCCAAATGCTCTCTAGCAAACTTCAGACGGGCCTTGACATGTACTGGCTTAAGCAGGAAGACACGTCTGGCACTGCAGGATTTGAGTCCCTGGCGGCGTAGTGTGTTACTGATCGTAGCCTTTGTTTCGTCCCAGCTCTCTGCAGGTCATTCACTAGGTCCCTCCGTGTGGTTCTGGGATTTTTACTCACCGTTCTTGTGATCATTTTGACCCCACGGGGTGAGATCTTGCGTGGAGCCACAGATCTTGGGAGATTATCAGTGTCTTGTATGTGTTCCATGTTCTAATAATTGCTCCCACAGTTGATTTCTTCACACCAAGCTGTTCACCTATTGCAGATTCAGTCTCCCAGCCTGGTGCAAGTCTATCATTTTGTTTCGGGTGTCCTTTGACAGCTCTCTAGTTTTGGGCATGGTGGAGTGTGAGTGTTTGAGGTTGTGGACCGGTGTCTTTTATACTGGTAATGAGTTCAAATGGGTGCCATTAATACAGGTAACGAGTGGAGCCTCTAACAGAAGAAGTTTCAGGTCTGTGAGAGACAGAAATCTTGCTTGTTTGTAGCTCACCAAATACTTATTGTCCACCGTATTTTGCAAATAAATTCTTTAAAAATCAGACAATGTGATTTTCTCGATTTTTCTTTCTCCTTTTGTCTCTCATAGTTGAGGTCTATCTATGATGAACATTACGGGCCTCTCTCATCTTTTTTAAGTGGGAGAACTTGCACAGTTGGTGGCTGACAAAACACTTTTTTACCCCACTGTACACTGAACACCAATAACACAGTGCTATCAAGAGTTCTGCAGTGAACTATGGAAAGTTTAGCTCTGGACTGAATCATACGTTTGTTCTTCTCCAGGGCGGGACCTGTGGTGGAAGTGGATTTCTTATTTAGACAGTATAATTCTAGTTGTTGATATGGTCTGGTAAACACCAACACCCACCTGAGATGTTTAATCAGACCCGAGGGGCAAACAAGAGGTACAAACACAACCCTCTGCAGTTGTCTATTTCCAGGATTTGCCTTTCAGATGTGAAAGAAAGTGATCCTGGAAAGGTCAATTGTTCTGTAAATAAACATTGGTTTTGCTGTTTTATTAAGTTTTTGACTACAATTCAAATTTAATGCACAGTACTACCTTGACAATGTTTCAGAATCGACGTTATACAAATCTGACATTAAACTGAAGAGAGAAAAAGATGGTGCCAGTGCGCCAACATGATTGAGTAATATCCAGGCCACTTGAAAGGGAGCAATATTAAAGAGTTTAAATCTAAGGCTCTTGAACATGCAGAGTTCTGTCCTCTGTGGACCATCAGGAAAGAGAGAGAGATAGAGAGAGAGAGAGAGAGAGAGAGAGAGAGAGGGAGGGAGGGAGGGAGGAGTTCTGGCATGCCAGTGATTTGCTGCTAAGGCATCAGGACAGGAATGAAGAAAATTTCATCTGTGGTATTATAAACCATCTCCATGTGTGACTTTTTCAAATTAAATATTATGAAATGACAGCAGACTTTTATTCAAAGCAAGCACATGCTTGTGAAAGTACACTGGGTTCATGTTGGAGTAGAAGAATTTGTTCACACATGAACCATTAGATGACGGGGAAGGAAATGAAGATGTCTTCAAACAAAAAGGACACAAACTTTATTAAACTATGGACGTAGTGTTTGTGACAACACCCATAGTTGTCTGATATGTTCGTGAGAGGCTTAAACTGGGTGAAGCCAGCTATGGAAGTGGTCAATGATATGTTGTGATTGAGGAAGGACCAAGTGTTTATCACATAAGTGCCACGAACTGCAGCTGTATGGCTTTTTTTTAACTCCGCCCCCAATATGAATTAAGGAAATTGAGCAAAACTTAAAAAAAAAAATCCTCATACTTTATGTTATTTACACAAACATGATGGTTATCTATTGGGGGGGGGGATCTGTAGATCCGATTTTTTAAAATAACATTTTCTGCTTTTTATTCGTATAGTTAGAATCTCAGGGAGGAGTAGGAGTGAAGATTTCAGATGCTCCTTTGCTCACTTCAGGAAACAGTAACGCAGCGTCTTGTGTCTGCAGAACACGCAAGCTTTTACTCCTCCGTGATGTAGTGAGCCGTAATGGTGACATACGAGTCCCTAACCCTCTTAAAAGCTTGGATGGGCGATGTGATTGACAGCCACACTGAACTGCGGTGACTGACCGCTGTCGTCATGTCATGATTTAACACAATATTGTAGATGTTATTTTGTAATTAATACCAATGAAGAGTTCACGGGCATTGACTGTGTAGAACAGGCTGCGTGTGAGAGGAGTGGACACCCTCTTTCTGTCTCTCATGGCTGCGCTCAAACCATGCTTGCGCTGGCGCCTGCCTCAAGTGGTCAATCGATGAACTGCCATTTAATTAATGTAACTGTATACAGTGGTACCCTGAGATACGAATGCTTCGAGTTATGAAATGTTCGAGATACGAAAGGTCTCGCAGGAAATGTTTTGCTTGGAGATACGAAGACAAATTCGAGATTCAAACAATAACAAACATTTCGGCTCTATTTTCCACTTGTTTGTCTCACATCGAGCTGTGCTTCCGAAATCTTCGAGATATGCACGCCACCCTGGAATGGATTAATTTCGTATCTCGCTGTACAGTCGTAAGGAAAGTTTGGCACTTGATAATACAATCCTTGATTACTATGCTTCAATGGACTATACTCCCAACAACACCAAACTAAAAATGACATTTTTACACTCGTAATACAACACACCAGCTGCGTTTCCATCCTCCTTTTTATGCGTATTTTCGAAAATCACATAAAATAACCATGGATGGAAAAGGTAAGATGCAAATAAATAAAAAAAATGGGCATAAATTGTTTATGAGTAGCATAAACTTTATCCAATAAGAAAAAATGTCCATAAACTTCAATGGAAACGCTTTCAATGCAATTCGTTTTTCCGATGGGGCGGCACTAATGAACTGACCAACAGAACGATTTCATTGTACAACATCTGAAATGTTGCTTTGGTCATTCTAAAACTCCTAAACTCTGTCATAACAGTGGTTTGGGTTTATCACCTCCCAGAACTCTGTCGACGGCTGCATTCCTAAAAGTTTCCCAGTCCAAACGCATGTGCATATTGCATTTTGTCTACATGTTCTAACTTGCTCATTTGTCTTCTTCTCCTAACGTAGCAACTTCCATTTTTCTTTTGATATTTGGTGCCAGACGATTTTGTTCTCTTGGACTCGTTGGATGGAAACGGTTCTTTTTTTCGCAAATATTTTAATGCGATATTCCAGTTTTGCGCATTAAAATAAATTTTCACCTTTGGAAGGAAACATGGCTAATGTAACCCTAAAGGAGTCTCTATGGGGATGTCGTTGGGAGACGGGTGCATTCACCCATTGAGAGACAATGGTAGAAGGCGCTGAAACTTTGTTAAATCAAAAATGCTTTAAATCCATTTTAATTTGTAGTTTACCAATAAGGTGCCATAACAATCGTTAGAGTCAAGGTGTCCAAAAATATGTTTATAGATTGGAAACTGCTGTTTAGATAAAGATAAAACACCATTATTGATGGATCAAAGTTTAAGTTCCTTTTGGCATTGTCTCTCAATGGAAGAGTGGAGCGCCAGGCCCATAGTGTCTCCATGTTAAATAGGGAAAAATATGGTAGAAATATGGAAACCATTTTTTTAAAGGCGACCATTTTCTAATTTCCAAAAAAACAATCAGCGCGGCCTCGAGACACAAATTCAGACATGCTTTATTAATGAACATGCTTTATTATGCTTCAGTGGTGCCCAATTAACTTCTGTAATAAAATAAAATGAAATCTGTAAAAACTTTAGACTCTTTTCAAATAAACAAATAATATGAAATAATGTTCTAAATATGAGAATCCAGCTTCAACAATATATCTCTTAATAACTGTAGTAAGATTAATAATAGAAGAGTCTCACAAAGATAGTAACTTAACAAACAAAAAGGATCAAGACTTTTTATCTTCAGTTGTCTTCTTCATCTTGTGAGGAGCAGACCCGCCCACAAGGCAGCCTCTCACTCGTCAATTTACGTAGATGGGTAATGGTCCTATTTTTGTGAAATCCACTGGAAGGAAAAAGTGGATGTGTACGGGCAAAAGAGGACGATTGGTCACCCGATGCTAAGCTATGCTAATTGTGCCAGATTTAGAGAACGGCTGACTAGTTTCCAAAATGGTAAAAAACACTAGATATTTCAGTGAGTAATGTCCCTTTAAATAAAAGCCATTTCAGTGGCTACAACTAATGCTAAACAGCTGCTGGATGTCATACAAATCGTACAAAACTATGTGAAGCATCCAGATATTCAAGCAAATGAAAGGATCTGGTTTGTTCAGGACTTAACACACCCTTAAGTCTGAGCGCAGTAACTGCTGGTTTAATAATTTTGTGTATGATCAAATAAAAGGTCGCCTGAGTGAACTCAGGTCAGGAGATTTAAAATCAAAGTCAAAGCAATGACAACAAGAGCCACACTTAACCTTTTCTGAGCAAAACGTCACTGTGCTGATGAAATTACACAACAGACGGCAACAGAGAAAGCTTCTCTGCGGCTCTACATGGAAGGAATGCACGTAATAACTGAGTATATATGAACATTTCTGATTCAAAGTGATCTAATTGTGGCTTCTCGTTATGTATTAGACTCAGTGGCTAATACACTCACCGGCCAGTTTATTAGGTACACCTCCCTAGTACCAGGATAGACCCAATACGTCATGGCATAGATTCAACGAGGTACTAGAAACATTCCTCTACTGGATTGAGATCTGGTGACTGTGGAGGACATCCAAGTACAGTGAACCCATCCTCATGAAGATGTGGTCAAAAAGGGAGATGCTCAGGGACGCTGGGGTGTTGATGCTCAATCAGTACCATTGGGCCAAAGTTTGCCAAGAAAATCCCTCATACCATTACACCACCACCTCCACCACCAAGCCTGAACCACTGATATAAGGCAGGATGAATCCACGCTTTCATGTTGTTGACACCAAATTCTGACCCTAGCATCCGAATCTTGCTGCAGAAATCGAGACCAGGCAACGTTTTTCCAATCTTCCAAGCCTCTGAGAATTGTAGCCTCAGTTTACTGTCCACGAGTGGCACCCGGTGTGGTCTTCTGCTTCAGTAGACCATCCGCCTCGAGGTTCGACGTGCTGTCCGATCTCAGACACTCTTCTGCAGACCTCGAGTGTAGCGAGCGGTTATTTTCTGTTGTGTTAATGCTTGGTCAGGACAAAGATCGGACGGAGAGCGACACGTTTCAGCCAACTTCACGGTTTATAACAGAACTTCCCAAACCTGTACAGGTCCGTACAGACGAGATGCCCTCTCAATGTTCCCTTTACAGATACTTTCTATCAGCACGTTTCCAAAACCACTTCCAGAGGAACGATTCAAGCATTCTGGCGGAGGGATGGGCGGGACAAGTGGAACATAAAGAGGAAGTCGTCTGCGCTTAGTTTTACTTTGTGAAGTAAAACTAATGACGATAGTTTTCACTAAAATGTACATCACTTAACATTCCAGAAATGTTAGGGAAAGCTTCATTTGAACAGTGTTAAAGTGGCAGTAGATCGCTCACAGCTTGTAACACAACAAAAACCTCAATCTGATAAAAGAGAACACAAAATTTTGGAAGACTATAGCAGCCCGCTAATAATAATTGTTATTTGCGTTACCTTTAAATCCTCATCAAACAAGAAAAGCCACACCTTCGACCGCATACTTTTTAATATTTGTTACTTTTTCAACCAATGGTGCAATTCTTCATGAGAAACAGATTTTCATGCAACACTGGTTGTTTAGGGAGGGGCGAGGAAGTCCTCAAAATGCCGACGAGAGCATTCAATCACAGTCTTCGTCACTACATGATTCCGGTGATGTAAATTCGCAAGTGTCTTCGTATCAGAAGTTGCTGTGATAAACTGCGGGCGATTCGGGAGGGAGAGGGAGGAACCGAACGGATGAAACGTTCCCAGTCTAATATCGCCTTTGTTCCCCATTGCTCAGTTTGAACTGCAGCAGATTATCTCCACTGTGTCTACTTGCTTGATTACAAATGTACATTTCTGAGCAGTGTGCCTAATAAAGTGGCCGGTGAGTGTATATTTCCCTCACTCCACAAATTGCAAATCTACCGGAGCAAAGGTGAAATATTTGAGCCATTATTCTGTAGACTACGTAACGTCTCTTCTTTCTTTCCTTCCTTCTCTTTTCAAGTGGGACAAGTTGGAAATATGTGAGAGAAAACTCTGGAGAAACAAGTGGCTTCCCTGCGCTCCAGTCTTCCAGATGCTCCACAGCTCCTAGTCATCCCAATTGTTAATTAATCTGCTCCTGCCCATGTACACTGAATAAAAAAAACAATTTCAATCACATTTGTAATCATTCAAGGTCACGAATTTACAAGACGATGCTTCAAGACGGGTGTGACCTGACAAACCTGTAGATGCCACCTAGACTCGACTTCAAGAGCGTTTATGACTTTCAATCTGACTCATCTATTTAAACGTAGAACAGCATATAAAGGAAACCATCAGACCACCCTCACCATTGAGGTTTCAGCTTTTTATCTTGTGTGTGGGAAGTGAATGAACAGGAAAGAGACGTTAGACAGATAAACGACTAACGTTAGATGGTTCCTCCTGGAATTGCTCATATGATTGATTTGATATTCATGTGGAATGCCGTTCTCTGACAAAGCAACACTGCGAACGATTTCATCAGTTATGATCTAAAATCATTTAAAAACAGAGCTAAGTACATTTTACTGTCAGATCTGCCATGACTTTTTAATACACTGTAAAGTTTACAGATTACCTCAAAACATTTGAGGTAATGAACCAAACGAATTAAGTTAAAGGTCCTCAAAAATTCCAGAATGGTTTACTTAGAAATTACTATTCGTCAACTACTTTTTGAGATAATCAGTTTTTTTTAAAAAGTACTATTAATATCCTTTTTTTTTGTTCGAGTATAAACCCTCGAGCACTGATTACCTCAAAACATGTGAATTGACACACCGTACATTTTTAGAAAGTAGTATTCAAATATAAAACTAAATTGTTACATTTTTACACAAACTTTGATGTTGTTTTGTAAAAGTTCCATTTAAAACATTTTTTTTTTATTTGATTAAGAGCGAAATAAAGTTTACCCCGTGGATTTTTTTTTTTTGCTGAGCCACAGATTTGTTTTAATTGGTTGCTGGGGTAAACAATCTGGTTGCTAGGGAAAAATCAATGACGTCATTAAAAAGTTCCCGGTTATTCATACTGAAAAATAGGTTCTTAGCATTTTCTGAGGCTTGGATATAGATCTGCTCATTTGGTTGCTATGGTAAACAGCGTGGTTGTTATGGAGGGGTCAGTGAAATAACATACTGTTCCGCATGTCAACATGAGTAAAATAAACCCTCTATTTTCCTATGTAGAAATAGACATCTCCGATGGACTGGCGACCTGTACCCCCGCCTCTCACCCAACGTGCGCTGGAGACCGGCAGACCCTCGTCACCCGGAAAGGGAATAAGCGGGTTGGAAAATGAATGAATGAAATACACATATGCTAAATTGGTTGCTATGGTAAACAGTGTGGCTGCTATAGGAGAGTCCGTGACATAAAATAATTTTACCAGAGCCAATGTAACATAAACCAAAACCCCATGTCTCTAACATGTACCGAAGCTGTGATAAGATGAAGAAAATTTGGTTGCTAGGGGAAAGAGTTTGGTTGTTAAATATAGAAATAAACATTTAACATATTTCTATAATTACTATAGGCAAACCCCTTTTTCTCGATGGTGTTTAATCCTGAAGATATTTTCATTTTCCCGTTTATTTTCAATGGCCACTAGAAGTCAACGGTAAATATTTAACCCCATCCAGGAACTGGGGTTCAAATACTTTTGCACCATGGTTGGTATGTTTTTGCACAGACCCTCTGCACGAGTCCATCAGTTTCCATGAGGTTCTCAGGTTGAGTTACAAACCAAAGTTTGTCCCCATGTTAGGTCATTGGAAATTTCCCAGGATTCACAGCAGTTTCCCAGATTTCCTTTAGTGGCAATAGTCTGAAAAGATATAGCAACCCGAGCCAGACCAGTGGATACCAGTGTTTAGATTTTTTGGTCCGACGCAAAAGACAAACAGCAATATTTTGGCTTTAATAAGCCAACATAAATATAAAACCAAATCATCCCAGCACCAGTGGTATACTGGGCAGTGCGCATGATGTAAGCACAACTGGAATGTGGCCCACCTTCAAATTTTGAAATTATAGTTCACTATTTGACCCTCTTTCAGCTGTTTCCTTTTATTAAATGAATATAAATAGATTTTCACGTCAAAATATTGATCATCAACCCAAATGTTTTGACATTTTTCAAACATTTTGAACAGTGCTCACGTTTGGGCGTTTAGAGAGCTCAGACACAAAAGAAGATTGCACATCAGAGTCAGAGCAGATATATATACTGTAATCTAAACTCATTGAATTACTGTAATTAAAGCCTGGAGAAGTCTGTGCTGTTTTGATTCTAAGTTTCTCTCTGTGATCTTAGTTTTTATCAAACAGTGGAGTTAGACGTTCTGATTTCCATCCTTACCCCACAAGCCATGCAATTAAACTGCAGAGCCCAGAGGTGCGCCAAACCAGTGACTAGCAGTCAGGGGAGGCGGGTTATGGAAAGGAAAATAAGTTAACAAATAACATTTATTCAGTAATGTGTACTTTACAGTGAAATGTTTTTTTTTTTTAAATCTCAGAAATGTACATGTACTATTTAAATACAGACATGCGGTAAGGCAGCAACCGCTGGGCCTCACCAGAGATCACACAATGGCAGTTTTGCTGTCTCTGTGTGTACTACATGAGCTGAAATTACTGAGTTAATATAATGTACAGTGGTTTTATCAACAGCTGTATGTGTATAGCGTGTCTCATAAAATGCTGAAGAGCAACTATAGGTGAGACAAGTAGCCCTCCTCCCACATGCTAGGGGGCGCTAGGTGTTGATCCACTTCAGTGAACAAATAATAGAATTAGTGGTTTTGACATTTTTTACAGACAGCGGTCTCCATTGAGACAGAGACAGTTTTTCAACTGAAGAAAGAACACTTCTACAAACAAGTTATCGATTGTTTTCTATAGTGGACTTAGTTTATAAGTAAATGCAGGTTCATAATTAAGTTTTTTGTAAGTAATAGTTTTAAACAGTACATTTTTGTGCCAACAAAATTTGAAACCAATTTGGAAACTTTTCCTGAACAACTGCTGACACCACCCCCTCCCCAACTATGTATAGTGACCAAATAAATCACGTGTCTCTATTAAGAGTTGTAGGTGGGATCCGAAGGTTTGTGACATCACAATCTGATTTTAATTCGGCATTAAAGACTTGTAGTGATGAACACCTGATTGTGTAGGCTGTGTCTACACACATTTAAGGCCAATACACACTATGATGAAAACCATGGGCACCAACGGGACATCACAGATCAGAACGAACGAATGGTGCCAACAAAGACGAGTTTCGTTTTTCACAAAGGGAACGACCAATGAAAGTAGGACGTAAAAGAGCCACTCGGTGGCGCTCATCCCACATTTTCATAGCAACTTCGCACAGGAAACAGGAAAGAAATAACTAGGGATGCACAGAAATTTTTAGCCAAAATGGCATTATCGGTTTCGGCCAAAACGTAAGAAAGCACCGAAAATAAAAGTCGAAATTGTCGCCATGCCTCTCCCATCGTCCCGTCTCGTTCACGCTGTCGTTACGCATCAAACACGGAGTATGTCGGCAGTTTAGAAACACTTCAAAGTTTCAGATGAGGACAGCAAAGTTGCAATATTTTTGGGATTATTTTCTTCTGTTTGTGCTGTTGTTTGGTTGTTTGGTAAGTTTTTTAATACAAACAAAAATAAAATATTTTAAACATGTTTTTTAATGAAGCCATTTTTGTTTTCGGCATCGGTTTTCGGCCAAGTGCATCCAAAATTTTCGGTTTCGGCCCAGAATTTTCATTTCAGTGCATCTCTAGAAATAATGCGCCACAAATCCCAAATAAATCGCACAACATCCAGGATTTTTCTTTGATTTCTTCTCTGTCGTCGCTTTTTTTCCTATTGCCCCGTTTGGCGCGGTGAGTATCTGCTGTACCACAAACGCCATCTTCAGGCAGGGAGCATTATTGCAAGATTTGAGGTGTGTAGAGGACTTTAGTCACGTGTCTATTCAAACATCTAGTCAGGTCTGTGGTCCCCTCTAAGAACAACTTGATATTGAGCATCACTTTTCCAAAGCTTCATAAAAGCTGCAGAGATATCTTGAAGCAGAGCATTAATATGATCAAAATAACATGATGCAGAAACTTTCTGACTTTTAGACACAGATGAATGATGTGTGCATTCAACAAGAGAAGACGCAACTAATCCGGACTAATACTCACTTAGCTGACTCACTAATTTCCCATCTCAGAGAATTGTAACTTGAGGGAAAAGAAATAGGTGAATAAAGTTTGTGGTTGCATAATGATTAAATAATGTGCTTTTGAATAATCTGAGATCCATATCAAACATATTTGAAGCAGGGTGTGAGCAAGAATTCTCTGCGACCAGTCTCTGGATCTGAACCCCACTGAACTGTCGTGGAAACAGCTTGAGTGTAAAGTACAGAAGCCAATCCAACTTATAGGAAAAGCTCAAGGGCCACTTTATTAGGTACACCTTACTAGTTCCAGGTTGGACCCCATTTGTTTTCAGAACTGCCTTATTCTTCATGCCGTAGATTTAACAAGGAACTAAAAACATCCCTAAGAGAGTTGCACATCCATGATTTGAATCTCCAGTTCCACCACACTCCAAAGGTGCTCTACTGGAATCAAATCTGGTGACTGTGGAGAACATCTGAGTACATGCTCAAGACGATTCACTGCTTATGACATGGAGATTCATCCCACTGGGAGTAACCATCAGAAGGTCTTAAAAGTGATGGACATGGTCAGCAACAATTCTCAAGTGTGGCTAGAAAACATCTCCAACACCATTACACCACCAGGCTGAACCGTTCATGATGCCAAATTCTGACCCTACCATCAGAATGTTGTATCTGAAAACTTTTTCCAATCTTCTCTTTCTGACCAATTTTGGTGACCCTGTGCCAATTGTAGCCTCCTTTTCCAGTTCTTAGCTGAAAGGAGTGGCGCTTGGTGAGGCATTCACCCTGTCGCTCACTGGATACTTTCTCATTTTCCGACCTAGACATGGTTATGCATGAAAATCCCAGTAGATTCTGAAATACGCAATTCAAAGTCACTTAGATCCCCTTTCTTGCTCATTCTGATGCTCAGATTGAACTGCAGCAGACCGCCTTGACCATGTTCAGATGCACTGAGTGGCTGCCGTGTGATTGGCTGATTAGAAATTTGCAATAACGAGCAGTTGGACAGGTGTACCTAATAAAGTGGCCGGTGAGTATATCATCAAGGAAGTCAAGGAAACCTTAAAAGTTGTAAGGAAACATTAACCTCTATCCTAACTTGTTCTTTCGATATAATGTCTATTCAGACTACATAAGTAAATTCACAATGTGCTTTATTTTGTTTAAAACCTTGTGGTGACTGTAAAGGTAACTAGATGACTATAGTTTGTGCACAAACTTTGATTTTGGCGTGCCATTTAAAAGTCTTTTTACTACCAGAAGGATTGTTAAGGTAGAATATGTGTGTGCTATGAAGGAGTTAGGGACATAAAAGTCACAATGAAAGTTCCCCATGACAATATGAGCAATATATGGTATTGGTTGCTATGTAAAACAGTCCGGTTGCTATGGAGGGGTCAATAACATTAAAAAAAATGTTCCCATCGTCACTATAAGTTATATAAACAAAACCCCATGTCTGTAGCATTTACCAAAATTTGGTTGCTAGGTTAAACAGTTTGGTTGCTAGGGAGCTGTCATAAATTCATTTGTTAACATAGCTGTACCAGTCTGATGAGATAAAGCAATCCAATTCAGAGCAGCTTGTATTACTTGGCAAAGTTTCGTGGCTGTATCTCCAGCGGTCTAGGAGAAAACGAAAGACGAATAACAACATGTTGGTTTTTACAATCCAACATAATGAACAAGGAGTCATAAAGCCGTTTGTGTAGCCCAGGATCACCGATCGAAGCTTCCTCTCTGACGGCACAAGGCATTCATTCACCGGGCCCTCAAGGGTCTCTGTCTCTCCTATAGAGAAAGGTGGGGTCCCGAGTGGTCTTTAACAGGCTTCCATTCACATAACCACACAGGAGCACAGTGGCATGCATGCGTACACGCACACACACACACACACACACCGCCGGCAACCAGGAGCTGTGAATGACTCTCCTTCTCTTTCAAGCCGCTCTCTCTCTTCACTATCATCACTCACTCCCCTCAGTCTGGTCCTTACAGAGCAAACTGGAGCACAGCTGTTCCTCAACAAGGACATCTGGATTGAGGACTCCCCAGTAAATACCCTTCGCAGTCATTAGACCAGCAGAAATTCTGGAAACGCTTTAGCTTTGATTTACCAAACCGACTGTTTGGAGCAACACAAACCAAACGAAAAGGAGCTTATAAGATGCTCAGGCAGCTGTATGTACCTCCTATCTGTCTATTCCCATCACACTGGAGGTGTTGCTGGAGCTTTCCCGGTAAAATAAAGGTCAAAACAGTTCAATCTGGTGTGATACTCAGAACAGTGACATTTGTGATCTCTCTTTCCATCACTGCCTCTCTGGGAAGGAGTGTGTGCTGGTCAGAGCGTGTGTGAATCACTGTGGAAACTGCAGAAGGCTCCCGGGCTCCTAATGGATCATTTGCACATGGAACACTAGCTTCAGATGAAACGCATTAACTAGCAAAACACTCCACTTTCCCACTGACCCAATTAAAAGGTCAATCAAAATTTGGTGTTCACTTAGCGCTTCAAATGTTTTACATAGTCTTTACTCTCTGGAAATAATGCGATCGGCAAACTTCTCTGTGATCCAAATGCTGCCGAATCTGAGAAATCTGCAGTTGTCATGGAAACCACTTTTAATTTAAATATTTTAATCTTGGAGTAGTCATAAAATTCAATAGGGCCACATTAAAATATGCACAAAAAACTGACTTCACCGGCCCCTTTATTAGGTTAACTACTTGTTTATGCAAAATTCGAATCAGCCAATCACACGGCAGCAACTCAGTGCATCTGTAGACATGGTCAAAACAATCTGCTGCAGTCAGAATGTAGAAGAAAGGTGATTTAAGTGGTATTAAATATGTGATTTTAACGTGGTTCTAGCAAGGTGTACCTAATAAAGTGGCCGTTGAGTGAATTGTGAGCATCTGCTTCAATGAAATCTTCACCGACAATTTACTTTCTCCGCACATCCCCACTGGTGATGAGAACATCATCAAAATGTGGAGTGTCATGGAGCTCCCAGGGCATCAAAGCCTGACCCGCTGAGGACCATGACATGATGTCTCCTATTAGCTCTTGGAGCTCTTAAATGATATTTTAAAAGCTAGGCCTAGACTTTGTTTCGTTTAACATCATTGGGTGTAATAACACACAGTCAGTTGTGCTAATCTCTGAACACTGAGTTGATTAGCAGTAACCCATGCTTCACTACATTAATTCTGGCCTCAAACAGGATGAAAGGATCCGTAGGCGTGGTTTAAAGGTGGGCATGGTTTGAATAAATACATTTTTAACACCCAAAGGTCCGGCTGAAGTTTGAAAGTGCCCCTTTCTGCGTCCAGCTGGGCAAACTTCACAGCTTGAGAACTCCCAGCCGTGTTGATATTTAATTTACATCACAACATCGCAGATATGTGAGACAAATAAACAAAAGTTAAATGTTTTTTAGCCTAAAATTAAGTCTAGAATGCTTTAACCAATGTTTTTTTTTCACATAGTACACACACACACGAGCTACAAGTTCTGCTGATATTCTGCATGAATTAAATTCAAATTATTTTTAAATACGTGAAGATTGTACGTACCACATTGGATAAGAAATCGCTCTCATTCAGGTCCTCAAGGTCCAACAGGTTGGAATTGGGGAAAAGTTTGTCCGAAGCGAAGTTGTCCAATATGGTGTCCATATCGGCTGTGTATAAAATGCTTGTAAAATAACAACAATACCTCTAAAATGAATTAAGCTTGCCAAACTGTAAAAATTAGTGAGCTAGAACGACAAGCTTTTGCGGCGTGCCTTCTTCTCCACTCTTAGGTCTCCTTCATCCACACTGAGTCCATTCACACCTTTCTGGAAGATTGACAGAAACAAACGCGTTTAAACGCAGAAACCGTGCGCGTTTCTTCCAAATGCGTCTCATTCATCTGCGCTGGCTCTCGAAGGGGTGACTAGACTGATACATATTCAACACTGTCCCCGCCCCCTGCCCACACTAGTCACGCCCACATTTCACTTCGCTTAAAGCGACAGCGCATCGATTTCCGAAGCGCTGACGCACATCTAAGTCTGAATCCATTTAGAATTCTCAGCCTTGGCTCGCTATTACGCAAGCCCGAATACCACTTTAAAATAGAAAAATGACAAAAGTCACAAAACACCTCAGACCTCTAATACTGAAGAAGCTTGTTTGTCTGGTGAACATGTACTTCTAGTGGAGATTAAATAGGTTTCTGTCAGACCCATCATTATAATAAGTCGACACAACTGTGTCTTAAAAAACTAGTCTTAAAGTAAAAAGGCAATGATACCCTGGATGTAAACATTTTGTGATTTTTGTTATTTGAAGGGCACAAAATACTTTTTAGAATGATAACATGTGTCCGGCCCCTGTTGTATAGTGGACAGTGCGCAGGGTGAGGCAGGTTCGAACCCCAAACCCTTATGCAAATCAAAAATATTGGTGTGATTTTTTTAACCGACCACGTGAACTGGCTATTTGTTTAGTTCTGTTTCAGGTCGACGGAAAAACTTATAGATTAGGTGCACAGAACTCTGATAAGACTTTAATGGGTTGAAATCTAATACAGTAGTGAGAAAATATTTCCTCATTGGCAGAGCTTTCTCTCCTGCAGCTTTACCTCGGTTTATTGTTACAGCTCTTCTCCTTGTCTTTCTCATTCTTGTTGCTATATCCCGTGAAAGGTGTCATTTTTCAATTCGCATCCTACATTCTACACATTGCTACATATCAAATTAGTACAAAAGATTCTGTTTAGGGTAACCATAGCGCCATCCATTTTCTGTGTTTCTGTAAAGATGATGAATTTTGGAAGTTGGTTTTGTTTATGAAGTAAGCTCAAGATTAAAGTTTAAAAAAGTCAGGTTCATTGATTATTTATGTCCTAATTGCTTACAATTTTTTATTTCCTTTGAATTTTAATAATGTAGCAAACCTTAAGAAGACTCCTTTTGACATATACTTTACAAAAAACATTTTTTTAGCTTCTACACCTCGAAAGTTTTCTTTACTAAACGTTATTGTCTACACTGGTGTCCTCTGTGTCTCTTAGAGGTTAAACTCAATACATCTTTTCTAAAACAAAGGTAAAATTGTAAAAGTAAAGGTAAAATTCTCATATAATGACTCTACTGAAGGATATACGATGAGGGAATGTTGGGTGGTGGCAAGAAAAAGAAAATGCTTTAAACTTCTGTCAGAAGTTCTAACAAATACTCGGAGGTTTCAACATACCTGACAATTAGTTTCAGAAACATTATATGCAGATTTATTCTTTAAATAAGTCTGATCTGATAATTCCACTTGAGGAAGTGGTTGCTCCAAAACACTTTAAAGAGTTTTGGATTCAGCCTAAACAGAAAAAAAGTCTGTGTGATAGAGGCAGTGATGCATTAAACAGTGTTTATTTTATCTGTTTTGATTTAACCACATTGAAGTTCCTCATGCAGGGCGAGTTCTTGCCAACCACAGAAAGGTGGACTGACAAAAATCCCAGGTGGGCAATTTTTGAAAAACTTTTTTAAAACTAATAACTAATCTTTTTTTGAGACTAGAATTTCTGAATACATTTCTATATATCTTTCTATTTATCTATATATCCCACTTCTTTTTGTACTCTGGTTAGAGCTTTGTGCTGTTCTCTGAAGAGAATAGTACACACCGTTGTAAGGAAATCTTCAGTTTCTTTGCAATTTCTCACATACAATAGTTATTTTTAACAACAAGAATGTCGAGTTTCACATAAAAGTTATTTTTTCGTCCCATTTTGAGCGTTTTGTCGACCCCAAAAATGTGATGCTCCAGATACTCAACATGCTCAAAGGAAGGTCAGTTTTATTGCTTCACTAAGTAGCTGAACTCTTTTCCACTGTGCTAGCATGATCATCAATTAGCCTTTTGCCACAATGAGCAAACACATTGTACCAAATTAAACCACTGTTAGTTGCTGGAAAGGGGTCTTTAAACATCTTTGTAGATAGTGCATCAAAAACAAGACATCTGCGGCTAGAAAAGTCATTTACCACATTAACACTGTATAGAGTGTATTTCTGATTAGTTTCAAAGTTATTTTCATTGAATAAAATACTTTTGAATGGTAGTGTGCGGCTCCAGGAAATGCGCAGGGGTACTTCAGGGTGCTTTCACGCCATTCGATTTAGTAGCGTGTGAGATTCTGGACCAGAGGTGTTGCACTGTAATGCTGCATTGTTTTGTAATGCATGCAATGCGAAACGTGTGCAGGTCAACCCTGCTACAGCCCCGTGCATAAATATATATTATATATACCGCAATACAAAATTGTCACAATATGTCTTGTGGAGCTACTGAGAGCTACCTTCTAAGAGCCAAAGTGTATTTCCTTCTTGGAGTGATTCTGATTCTAGTCACTTCTGAAACTTCTTTACAGTGTTTTTGTTTGTTTGTTTTATGTAATATTTACAAGAAGTCAATTTCCTTTTATCACAAATTTAAATGATATTTTAAAATTAACTCTTTCCATCAACTAGAATAAAAAAGATTACTAAATACTAACATCCACACTGCCCCCTACTGGATGGATGGTATCAAAAGCTCTCATACAGATGTAGATTTTACCTTTCTTAACTTTGGAGTCCCAAAACTTTTTGTTATATAAGCAGCTTTTGTAAATGATTTTTAAATATCATGATGTATATCGAGGTACTAATAAATAAATATCGAGGTATATTTTGTATCGTGAGCAGAGTGTATCGTTATCGTATACACAGAAGAAATAAAGATTTATCTACTCTTAAATTACCAAACAATCACCAATTTTGACCTCCATGACAACTGTGAGGAGGTGAGTTTCTTAATAATAAGCCTTTAAGTTACTCTCGCATCTTTGCGAACCTCACATCCTGTCTCCGTGCACCCTTTAACTGGTTTTGATACACTTCCACTGCAGACTACACCCAGTCTGAACCTCTAAACCCTATATTAAAAACCTATGGATGATGTCACAGAGAATACATTGTTTTTTATGCATTTGGCGACTTACAAAATGCAATAAACACATTTCCTCAGGACTTCCTAGCCATAGACATTAAAGTACAAATACTAATGATAAGTCTCAACACGTTGTTGGCTCTTGACGTAGACATAATCAATCCTGCTGCTAAAGTGATCAACACAGATGCTTTCTGACTGTAATCTCCTAATGTAGAAAAGAAGCACTCTTCTGAAACCGTGCGCGATGAAGTGGTGAAATAGATGAACTGCATCCTCCCCACAGATCTCTCTGACGTCAAGGAGCTTGTAAACCCTGGACAACTCGCTCTCTAGGTCTTTGTAGTTGTCGTGGTAACCTCAACACCTGGTCAGCTTTCCTGTCCATACAGGTTTTATGGTCAAGTGAAGCTTGCGTTCACCCCCTGCCCAACACTCACGCACGCACACACACGCACACACACAGATCCAATAAACACTATGTGAACAGTAAGATGCTGGAAAAACACCATAAAGGAAAGCAACCATGAGGTTTCACTTTATTTACTGCCCTGTGTCTCCACATGGTCTACCGATCCCAGCCCCCATCCTCGTCCAAACACACACACACACACACAGGCCTTCTACAGAAGCTCTTGTCATGCTGTGATTTGCTTTATAGAGTCTCGTTAAATATGGGTCAACCTTGAATGTGTCACTCTGATTACAGATGTAGTGGGTTGAAGGATGAAAACACTATTTTAGATTATTTTGTGCATATTTTATTTCCACAAACCTCAAGAGTTAGCAAAGTTCCGCGATTTTCAAACTAATTTGTTGCCTAAAATTTCAATTGCAGTGATTTAACTGGAATTGATGGCTTAAACTTGCTTGAGCTGTTATATAATTTACGTCGGAAACGTGTGTTCTGTAAAAATGATTTTAAATTAACTTAAGTTAAGAAATTAAAAAGTTAATTTCTTTTTCCATATTTTTTACGGGAACTAAACGAGTCATTCGTGCATATAGAGTGGCACGCTAGATACAAAGATGGTGTTGCTAGGGTGGTCACATGACACAAATGTGAACAATGTTTTCAAGAAACCTGTTTAAACTGGTTTTAACTGTTATATAAGGTTTAGACACACTTTACACAATTAGCTTTCAACACTTTGCTTCTCATCGGAATTTTCTTTACCTATGGCAAAATTCATTTTGATTTCACTTCCAGACTTCTCTGATGTGCATTCTCCTTTTGAATGCAAAGTAATTCGAAAAAAAGTTTTGAATTTCATTTGATTTTCCTTTTAATAAATAAACACCCCTGCAAAAAAATGAACACCCCATGCATGTTTTTGGTTCAGTAGAAGTTTGCTGGGACACAGCGCTAACATTTGCTTACAGATATTACAATATTTTGAATGTACAAAGATGAATTACTTTTTATGATAACCAAAGGTTTGAGGATTTGTTTACAATTTTCTTCTTGGTTTGGTAGCTTTATGTTCTGTATGTTCAGTGTAATGGTTTTAAAACTAATCTTGGTAATTAATGTAAATGGAAAATGTTTTTGAATCTCTAATTTATCTCTATTTGCCTGAAATGCAGAGTCAGAGCAAATTGTTTCACTTGAGCGTTAGCTTAAAAGGTGATTTGAATACACTCAACAGTTCCTTTTTACAAGTGCAAATAGAGCTTCGATTTCGAGCATGAGCTAGCATGCCACACCAGACGGGACTTGATCCCACAAATCCTGGCTAAGGAGGGAAGTACTTTATGTATTAGATAAAAAGGGTGGCATGTTGCCCTGTGATGGACTGGCGACCTGTCAAGGGTGTACCCCCGCCTCTCACCTAATGTGCGCTGGAGACCCCTGTGACCCCGAAAGGGAATAAAAAGCGGGTTAGAATAAATGAATGAATTTTGAGATAAAAAGCAACATTTTTACAATACAAATTACAAATTTTCAAAGATGAAAATAAATATAAAATAACAATTTGAGATAGAACATCACATTTTAAAAGATGAGTCAAAAATTTGAGACACAAAATCAATATTTTGAAATTAAAAGTCTAAATTTTAAAAGATAAAAATTAAAAATTTTGACTTAAAAAAATGAAATTTTGAGATTGAACAGTCCAAATTGTTAGACAATTAATATTTTTGTTAACAACAGTTAATATTTTAAGATAAAAGATAAAAACTTTTACGAAATTACAGCTAAAAAGTTGACATTTTGAAATTAAAAGTCAAAGTTTTAAACTTAAAGAAATTTTGAATTAAAGAGTTAAAACTTATAGAAACAAAAGTCCAAATTTTACTTTAAAAAGTCAATATTTTCAGATTAAAATTTTACTTTTTGAGATAAAAGTCAAAAGTTTGACTTAAAACGTGTAAACTGTGACAATGTTTTTAAAGATAAAGATCGAAATTTTAAGGATAAAAGTATACATTTTTGCATAAAAAGTAAAAAAATTTTAGATAAAAAGATTGAAATTAAGAGATTAAAAAGTTGAAATTTTGAGACCACAGAAAATTCTCATCATTTAGAGTTTTTCATCTAACAAAAATTACTTTTAAGACAATTTTTTTATCTGATGGCCTTCATTATGAATCAGCATGGCTGAGTTAAGAACAAAAAATACGACACTCGTGAGGTGAATCGAGTGCACCATGAGTATCAACACATATTCACCGCAATTCCTCACTTGAGGGAGAACTGTCTCTTAAACTCTGAAGTGTTCATGACCTCAGCAGCACTTCTGGAGAAATGTGTGAGTGTGGGGACAGGAACAAAGCGAATAGTCAACTTAATGCATATTCCAATCAGACAGTTTGGCACTTAATTTGCAAACTAGATGACTTGTGCGCTAATGCTGATGCAGCTGAGGTGCAAGGTTAGGGTTGTGTGTCATTTGCAAGTCTATGATGGGGTGAGCTAATGAAAGAGTTACAACTAGTGAATGACATCTCCGTCTGATCTTGTTCATTCATTAGCTTCATGTTCTGCAGTAATCACTCATTGCTATTTATGCTCACACACGTTACTACCAGAGGCCACGGGTGAAACGAAGCAGAGATGATCATCCTCCTTTCAAAAAGCACAGTCGAGCCACTGCTTCATAATTACAGACTGCAAATAGATTCTGGGTAGGATGTGATTATTGCATTACGCTGCGCGCGTGTGTGCGTGTGTGGCTGCGTTAGGGGTGAAGATCAGCACTGTGCCCACCTTAGTCAGTTGATATTTGGAGGTGGTCTTGTTGGTATAACCTTCATGGATGCAAATATCCCATGAATCTATGCACTCAAGAGATTCTTCTACTTTGAACCGCTTCAATTTTTTTTCTTCATATTTGATACAAAATTCTACAAATGATATTGTAGCATAATCATGACAGGCCCACAAAGTAAATACAAATGGTACACCTAATAGCGGCAACTGGGACTTTATGCTAAAAATGTCAATTTGACTCTGATGATACGTTTCATTTATTTGCTCAACTATTTGTTAGGATGAATGCAAAAATTTCAACCAAGCACTAAATTTCTCGATATAAAAATTTATTTTATGAGATGTTATCATTTTTGTTTATGACTGTTTAATTAACATATCTTTACAGTTAATATGTAAATTAGACAGTTAATTAGCATTTTTTATAGCTCAAAACTGTCAATTTAAAATGATCATTAATTACCATCGTTTTATAGCTCAGAACTGTGTAATTTAAAGTTTTGTACTGTAATATTTACAGTTAATTACCTTTTTTTGCTCAAAACTGTCTAATTTAAAGCTCTGTACTGTAATATTTACAGTTAATTACCATCTTTTATAGCTCAAAACTGTCAATTTAAAATTATCATTAATTACCATCGTTTTATAGCTCAGAACTGTGTAATTTAAAGTTTTGTACTGTAATATTTACAGTTAATTACCTTTTTTTGCTCAAAACTGTCTAATTTAAAGCTCTGTACTCTAATTTTTACAGTTAATTACCATCTTCTATAGCTCAAAACTGTCAATTTAAAATGATCATTAATTACCATCGTTTTATAGCTCAGAACTGTGTAATTTAAAGTTTTGTACTGTAATATTTACAGTTAATTACCTTTTTTTTGCTCAAAACTGTCTAATTTAAAGCTCTGTACTCTAATTTTTACAGTTAATTACTTTTATAGCTCAAAACTGTCAATTTAAAATGATCATTAATTACCATCTTTTTATAGCTCAGAAATGTCTAATATAAAGTTTTGTACTGTAATATTTACAGTTAATTGCCATCTTTGTATAGCTCAGAACTGTCTAATATTAAAATACAGTAATTTTACGGTAATTTTAATTTTATTAACTGTAATTTTATTACATTTAATAAAAAAAGAAATGTCAGTTGTGGTCACCAAAACTTGTTGTCATATATTTGCCAATAATTTACAATTTTTTATATTGTAATCATGTTTTTACAGTTTATAACACAGAATTACCAACTATACACACTTTTTATTTACACTGTGTTTTAACAAAAGTAGAAAGACGTCTCATAATGAGAACAGTTCTCAGAGTTGATACAGTCACTCTGCAAGATCCAGAGCCAGGAAACCACAGATTCAGCAAAGACTTCGGTGATCACAGATGAAGCAGAGGTGATTAGCAGGAATGAGACGAACCAGAGAATCCAACAGGAGCAGATTGAGTTCTGGGAGAACCCGAAAGAGTCACACAAGAGAACACACAGATCCATGTATACATGAAGCTATCATGGAGAGTCAGGGTGTGTGAACCATACAGGAATAACTACAATTAACGGCGTGGAAGGGAGAAGTGGGAACATTTAAAGGGGTAGAGTCTTTTTCCGTAGCATTTTATGGTATTTTAAAGTTAAATTTACAGACATTTTCCTTTATATTCATATTCATTTTCAGAGTATCTCTGAAGAAGAGGTGCTACTTTGAATAGAAACATCACTATTTGCACAGTTTGCATGCACATTCATGATCATTTAATCATTGAAGAAAATGATTTCAAAGATAACAATCATTTAAATAAAGATAAAAATACTATTTTATATGAGGCGATAAACGTCAGGTTTGCTCCTAAAGAAACATAAGTACAAATCTTTACACAGTCACAACAAAGCACTTATGTAAGCTGAATACCCCAGTGTCACATGTTCAGGTAAACACTGGGCAAAATCCTTTCACTCTCTCTATTCATCATCGCCACAGGTGAAGGAGTTTCCATATACCCAGTGAAACCAGATCTAACTGAGCCTGGCTACTGAAGACAGGAAGGTCAAGACACACAATCAGCGAGCAGCCTCCGAGAACAATCCTTCTGTACTACCTACCACAGCTCTGGGCCCTGTGACAAAGCAGACCGGTGAAACCCAGTCTTCCTCGTTGAAACCAGCAGAGCCGATAGCCATCAATGTAGTTCAATATTTCAGGGAATCACATGCAAGCATCTCATTGAGGAAGAGAACGAAAGAAAGAATAAACTTTCAACAGCAAAGGCAGGAGAGGTATAGCTCCGATTAATTGTTTCTGCAAAGGATTCACCATTCTTCGACAGAACTAGGCAGATTTATGTGCAGATATTAAAATATTACCTAGAGGAGATAATCCGCGTGTATGCTTTACGTAGGCAGAGCCAGGTTACAATCTGTACTGGTAGCAAACAACTGTCTGGGATCCAGTGTGTGCAGACAATCAATCCAATCAGATCCAATCTCCAAGAAGCCATCATCCCATCACAACCATCGTCCAATCGTCTTCAAACCCTTAAAAGATGCTTTATTGCATCTCGCAGGTTGTTAGATCTTCAGTTCACACTGACTGATTCACCAGAATGACATCTTGTCATTCAATATTTTGATTTTCTCTTATGGGTAAATTCGAAAACTCACTAAAACATTATGGTAAGTATTTTTTCCGTAAATTTAAGAATCCTTATCAGAATCCTTAGATTTAAGAATATTTTACTGAGCATTTTATAGTTGTTCATCCTGATCTTGGCTTTTGGTGGGTAAAAAAAATGCATATAGTGTTGCATACTCACAAAAACTGTGTGATGGGTACATTTAGAGTTCTATTTCTCTCTTTCTCAAAACATTATAGTAAGTATTATTGACTGTCAGAATCTAAAATGTAAGATTATTTTACTGTAGCGTTTTTGAGTTTTTTCATCCTGAACTTGTCTTTTTTGGTGGAAAAATACATTTTAGTGTTGGGAACTAACAAAGAGTATATGTTGGGTACATTTAGAGTTCTATTTCTCTCTTTCTTTTATGAGTACATTCAAAATTTGGATCAAAATCTGAATTTAGCTTTTTTGGGGGGGGGGGGGGGGCGCATATTGTGTTTGTATGTTGAGTAGATTTTGAAGTTCCCCTCATTTTCCCCCATTTTCTCTTACAGGTACATTAAAAACTAATTAAAACATAATAGTAAGTATTATTGACTGTCATAATCTAAAATATAAGTATATTTTACTGTAGCATTTTTGAGTTTTTTCATCCTGAACTTGTCTTTTTTGGTGGAAAAATGCATTTTAGTGTTGGGAACTAACAAAAAGTTTATGTTGGGTACATTTAGAGTTCTATTTCTCTCTTTCTCTCATGGGTACATTCAAAATTTGGATCAAAATCTGAATTCGGCTTTTTTTTTGGGGGGGGGGGGGGACACGCATATTGTGTTTGTGTGTTGGGTAGATTTTGAAGTTCCCTTCATTAAAAACTAATTAAAACATAATAGTAAGTATTATTGACTGTCAGGATCCAATCTAAAAATATATTACTGTAACAATTTTGAGTTATTCCATCCTGAATATGGCTTATTTGGGAAGAAATAACATATTCAGTGAAATTTTGGCCAGCAACGACCCTGCCTACAAAGCACTTATATCTTGAATATAAAAATGACAAAAATAAAGTAAATCTTCACAGTGTTTGAAAGGGAAGTACCCAACAAGACGCTTCACTCATTTTGAGAGTGTTTTAATTATTACGTGCCATTTTCCATGAGCACAGAGCCGATTTAGGGACACAACCATCACCTCAAAGCCATTAAAGTAAAATTGAATGAAGTCAAATGATAATTTTCAGCTGTGATTCCTCATTACTCTCTTATAGCATCTGATGCTTGTAGATGAGATCATTTGAAAACCAAATATTCTCTGTGGAACCAGTCCATACATCATTTCTGTCTTTATTAATGTTCTCTATTTTTCCACCCCATGTCATGGCTGAATGTTCATTCATCAGTGCTCCTCTTGCTGTTGTCATAGAAGTGCTGGATCTTCTTACACTGAGCGGCTTTGCAAACTGCGTAATGTATTACAAGCAAGCAGCTATGGACGCAGCATCCCTTATGACTCAGGAATGGTGACTGTGTCAAGTGCATCCAGACGTCATGGAAACCCTGCACGATGAGGGAACCACATCTCTGACATTATCGAAATTCTTGCTCTTAATTTTTACAGTTAGCGTTTTACTTCCTTTCTCTTATTAAGACTGCACTGTGTTCCCCGACCCTCTCAATGCTAACAGATGTTCTTTAATGCAAGTGTGGTTGTCATGGAGACAGAAACTGGCTCGGCTGTCATGGATTTTCAAGCTAGATTCACAGAACAGCCCCTCAGAGGATCATTGTAGTGCAACTATTAACAGCACACCGTGAGACTTTCTCAGAGGCCCGTGCACCTCCTTTCCTAAAAGCTTCAGCCACGGAACACGGAAGCATCACTGAGTAAATGTGACACCTCACAAAAAGCACTTTTATGATTGCAGAGTTAAAAAAAAACAAAAAAAACGTGGATACACAATGCTTTAGATGAAATGCTACACCTTCAAAAGTCAGTAAATGTTGCTAATTTATGCCATATGCTAATTACCCTATTCATGACATCACAGTGACTTTCTCAGCTAACATTTTTTTATTTTTATGCTTCTTTTGTCAGGCAATGAGGCTGATTAAAAGTGCATCTGTGACACACAGTGACAAAGTGATGTAATCCTGTTCATTTTCGATGCAGAAATGTGACTTTTGGTGACAAGAGTGAAGGTGACAATTGGTGACAGTGTGTGGGTATGTTGAGCAACTAGAGATGAGTGACAAATACAGGAATATAGTATTTTATTGAAATGGGAAGTGTAAATGCAGACTAAAAAGTGTGTTTTTTGCCAATACTAAACAACATTATACATATATTTTTTTAAAACATCATACAGTGGTGTGAAAAACTATTTGCCCTCTTCCTGATTTTTTATTCTTTTGGAGGTTTATCACAAAAAATGTTTCTGATCATCAAACACATTTTGATATTAGTCAAAGATAACGCAAGTAAACACAAAAAAATGATGTTTTTATTATTTAGTGAGGAAAAAACCCCAAACCCACATAGCCCTGTGTGAAAAAGTGATTATTAAATAATAACTACTGTGTTAAGTGTTAATAACTACCCCCCCCCCCGGCATGATTACTGCCACACCCGTTTCAATCAAGAAATCACTTAAACAGAAGCTACCTGACACAGAGAGGTCGACCAAAAGCACCTCAAAAGCTAGACATCTCGCCAAGATCCAAAGAAATTCAGGAAGAAATGAGACTAATTGAGAGCTATCCGTCTGGTAAAGGTTATAAAGCCATTTCTAAAGCTTTGGAACTCCAGTGAACCACAGTGAGAGCCATTATCCACAAATGGCAAAAACATGGAACAGTGGTGAACCTTCCCAGGAGTGGCCGGCCGCCCAAAATTACCCCAAGAGCGCAGAGACAACTCATCCGAGATGTCACAAAAGATCCCAGGGCAACATCTAAAGAACTGCAGGCCTCACTTACCTCGATTAAGGTCAGTGTTCACGACTGAACCATAAGAAAGAGACTGGGCAAAAATGCCCTGCATGGCAGAGTTCCAAGACGCAAACAACTGTTAAGCAAAAAGAACATTAAGCCTCGTTTTCATTTTCCTTAAAAACATCTCGATGGCTGCAAAGACTTTTGTGAAAATATCTTGTGGACTGATGAGAGAAAAGTTGAACTTTTTGGAAGGTGCGTGTCCCGTTACATCTGGTGTAAAAGTAACACAGCATTTCATAAAAAGAACATCATACCAACAGTAAAATATGGTGGTGGTAGTGTGATGGTCTGGGTTTGTTTTGCTGCTTCAGGACCTGGAAGGCTTGCTGTGATCGATGGAAGCATGAATTCTACTGTCTACCAAAAAATCCTGAAGGAGAGCGTCCGGCCATCTGTTCGTCAACTCAAGCTAAAGCGATCTTGGGGGCTGCAGCAGGACAATGACCCAAAACACACCGGCAAATCCACCTCTGAATGGCTGAAAAATGAAAAAAATAAACTAAATGAAGACTTTGGAGTGGCCTAGTCAAAGTCCTGACCTGAATCCCATTGAGATGCTGTGGCATGACCTTAAGAAGGCGGTTCATGCTAGAAAACCCTCAAATAAAGCTGAATCACAACAATTCTGCAAAGATGAGTGGGACAAAATTCCTCCAGAGCGCCGTAAAACACTTGTTGCAGGTTACCGCAAATGTTTGATTGCAGTTATTGCTGCTAAGGGTGGCCCAACCAGTTATTAGGTGCAGGGGCAATCACTTTTTCACACAGGGCTGTGTGGGTTTGGATTTTTTTCCTCCCTAAATAATAAAAACATTCATTTAAAAACAGCATTTTGTGTTTACTTGTGTTATCTTTGACTAATATTAAAATGTGTTCAATGATTGTGTGACAAACATGCAAAAGAAAAAAAAGTCAGGAAGGGGGCAAATAGTATTGCACACTACTGTATGTGACAAAGACTATTATTGTATAATACTCTGCAGACAGTATAGGGACCAAATGTGTGTCACATGACCAGCGGAGTAACGCCAAACTGCAGCGATCGTGTTACGACTCGGGGAGGAGAGTGAAGGTGAGATTTAAAAACTGAGATTTCCAACATCCGTCAACAAAACACCGAACACAATCGACAAACATGGAAAAGAAAATGGCTTAGGTGGAGAAAGGCCAAAATCACAAACAAAACCCAAACCAACAAAAATAAACCAACCCCCTAAATTCCCTAAAGGACAATTAACACAAAACACAACTTTCCTAAACTTCCTAACAAATAAAAGATACAGTCGTTCAAAAATAAACTTAGGTCTTCCCCACCACATTAACCAAACAATAACTTATACGATATAAAAAAAAACTATTAAGAAAACTCAGATTACTCAACAAAAAAACATTAACGAGGGTGTGGAGCTGACGGGGCTGGAACCCGGAGCTCTGCACCGAACGCGGTGACAACCAGAATGAGCTCTCTGATTGGAGAAACTCCGCCTCTTTTGAACGCGTGGCACTCTGTCCTGCACCAATCAGCAGTGATGCATTCAAAATCGCCGGGAAATTCCAGGTGACTGCAATCACACACCTCCTGAACATAAAACATGGTGAAATATTCTCAAAAACAATTTAAATCAAAATTAAAGTGACCCAAGGCACATAACAATCCCCATGGCGCTGGCTGCAGATTGATTTCCGACTGAAACAAGTCTATGGGGAAAAGCTGAAAATATACATTTTAATGATTTTTGATTTATATTCAATGTTCAATTTTGTTTTTTACGTTTATTTCCTGTGGTTCATGATTGCGCAATTCCCCCCCCCCCCCTCCAAAAAAATATGCCATATGATTGACAGCTACGTTAAACAGAGCAGGATTTTGTTCCTTTTTCTCTTTTTTTCTTTCTTTTCTTAACCTTTTTTTCTTTAACTTTCCCTTAGAAAGAAAACAGAGCGGTCATCACGGGAGAAAGATCATTTACACTGCCAATGATCAAATTCTGAGAAAAGTTGCATATAACGAGCTGCGTGTGCGAGCCACACCCAAGGCGGAGCTTTGAAGCCATTAGAAAGTCTCGTGTGCCATCCCGTGTCTCGTCCATGCCTCGCTCGAGGTTTGCCTCATAATTAGCCCAATGGCGTGTCGTCCATATTTTTAGGGACAAAAATTTCCAGCTTAAAGTATTTCTGTTTACTGTCTACATTATAATCAAAACGTCAATAGAGAAATTCATCCTACACTCACCGGCCACTTTATTAGAAACAGCCGTCCAACTGCTCGCTAATCAGCCAATCACACGGCAACAACTCAATGCATATAGACGATGGTCAAGACGATTCGCTGCAGTCCAAACCGAGGAAGATGGGTTACTGAAAGTGGCGTGTTTGATGGTACCAAGACAGGCTGGTGTGAGTATTTCAGAAACCACTGATCTACTGGGATTTTCACATGAAACCATCTCTAAGGTTGACAGAGAATGGTCTGAAAAAGATAAAAAATCCAGTGAAAGACTTCAGTTCTGTGAGTGCAAATGTCTTGTTGATGCTAGAGGCGAATGGCCAGACTGGTTTGGGCTGAAACTCAAATAACAAATCCGCAGAGGGTCAGAACAGGTGCCAGCTAAGAACAGGAAACTGAGGCTACAATTGACACAGACTCACCAAAATTGGACAGTAAAAGATTAGAAAAACGTGTCTCGATTTCTGCTGCAACGAAAGCATGGATCCATCCTGCCTTGTATGAGTTCAGGCTGGTGGTGGTGGTGGTGGTGTAATGGTGTGGGGAACACACTTTAGGCCCAATCAATCATCTTGTCAAAGCCACAAAACTCAGCTCCCTGAGTTTTGTTGCTGACCATGTCCATTTCACAGTGTCCCCATCTTCTGATGCTACCTCCAGCAAGAGAACGCTCCATATCATAAACAGTGAATCATCTCAGACTGCTTTCTTGAACATGACAATGAGTTCACTGTGCTCAAAACGGAGCAAACTCTCTGGCGAATGTTTCCAGCACCTTGTTAAATCTTTGCCATGAAGGATTAGGGCAGTTCAAAGTGGTACTACCAAGATGTACCTAATAAAGTGGCCGGTGGGTGTAGATCCACACCATTTACACCAATAGCATTGATGTATCTCTGTTGGGCCCAAATGGGTTGTAATGCTTTGTAAAGGGAAATGTAACTAAATGGTCGAATAGCGTTGAGCTACCGTACCTCCTGTGACCTCATGAGGTTTGACTCATTCAACAGAGAGTGCCAGACGTGGAGAAAATGAGGAAAGCAACTGAATCTGATTTCCTTCTGAAAGATTTAGGAATTATTTTAAAGATTAATAGCCTTTATATTGATATAACGCATGTCTGCCGTGAGTTTAAGAGTTCAGCTGCTCTGTCTTTCGTGCGGTTTGGGTTCATGTGAGTGCTCCTTTTGATAACACACACAATCAACCGTGGGACAGAGCCAGATCCAACTCAGAGGTCACAGGATGCGCTGTGAGGCAGTGACCTTTTCACGAGTGTGTGGAATGGATGTGTGTGATCCTGACATTTTCCTATGACGCCTGTGAGAAGAGCGCAGGTTGATAAACACACACACACACACGCACACGCACACACACACACACCAGCTGAGGCGCATCTGAATGTTTCTCACATAAACAACATTGAATATTCTAAATGTGCCTTTGTCATCAGATGGGATGGGACTGATCCCAGGTGACTCATCTTACAGACCTCAAGGACTGAAATATCAGACGATGGTTTAAAAAAAAACTAGAGGTACATTACGTACCATACGCCCACATTAAGAAGAATTTCGAATGAAATAAAAAGAATTAATGAATGAAATGGCATCGAATGAGGGCAGCTTTCTCGGTGGAGGTTATTTGGTTTCAAAGTGTTCAAAATATGCTTTTATTGTTGAGTCATTATTAGCTGTAGAGTGTTGTGGGCTTTCTTGTGTATATTCCTGAAACATTGCAATGGTTTATTTCCTTTATTTTAATGATTATAACTGACAACTCCCAAATTCAGCATCGCGGAAAAAGTGAAAAGGTTCCATAATGAACTCAAAACACCTGCAAACCTTGAGGGATATTCACCAAGAGTGGGCTGCAGTTGAGCATCACGAACCATCAAGCTCAGATGTATGCAATGTTCTCTAATGAAAGTACATTTTGCATTTGTTTTGGAAATAAATAGATGACCATTGACACATTGCACAAGGAGGGTAAGACACAAAAAGTCATTGCAAAAGATAATTCCAAAAAAGCTTTGTGTTCTGTGTCCAAACACATTGATAGAGATGACGAGAGAAGTAAAAGATGAGGTAGAAAAAAGTGTACAAGCAATATGGATAAAAAAAAACCTCTGGAGAGGATTGTGAAACAAAACATGCTTAAAAACGTAGGAGATGTTCATAAAGAGTGGGCTGCAGTTGGAGTCAGAGCCTGCAATATCTGAAGTTCCCTAAACTGCAGCCCACTCTTTATGTCTACAGAACATAAAGCTTTTTTGGAATTATCTCTTGCAATGACTTTGTGTGTCGTACCCTCCTTGTGCATTGTGTCAATGGTCATCCATTTATTTTCAAAACAAACACAATATGTACCTTCATTAGAGAACATTGCATACGTCTGAGCACGATGGTTCTCTTTATGAGAGGCTGTAACACATTTTATAGATGAAAATGAAACATTTTTTTTTGTTTCTGAACACTAAATAATCTTTCTTTATAATAAAGATATTTAAACAAAAACAGTTTTAAAACAACGACACTTAAATCATTGGTGCTTTAAAACTAAAAATCTTGAAATAAGAAAATTGAATGTACGATTTAATGAAAAGAACCTTTGTTTTTAATGATTGACTTACATAGGACTTTAAAACCAGATATATCTTAATTGTTTTAAGTTTCTTTTTCACAATCATTTTATTCTTGTTTCAAGAACTCTTTACCCATTCTGAGAATTTTTTTGGATGATTATTTTGTCTTTTTCTTGTTCTGGGAGGGGTCATTTTATTAGAACTCATCATTGATTTCTTAAAATCAGACGTGTAGGAATATGTGTAAAAAATCTTAAAAACCTTAATTTGCAAATTCATGCAAATAAATGATCAGAAAAAAAACTTTTCTTTCCCCAGAAAATTTTGGTAATATTTTCCCCAAATAGGTGAAATAATCTCTAGACTAGATAATTCTTCTTAAAATAAGAGGTAAGCTTTTTCAGCGTATAAATGTCAAGCCGAAAGGAAAAAAACACTTGAAACATATCAGTCTGTGTGGAATGAATGCAGCTATTATACAATTTTCACGTTTTGAATGCAATTGCTGAAATAAATTAACTTTTTAACAATATTCTAAATATAATGGGACCCTTTATCTGCTTAGATACTTCATTATATCATTATCTCCATCCCTCTTTCACTCCCTTTGTCCGTTCTACTCTGAAGCTGCTTTTCTCAGTACGAGGCAATGTTTACCCTCAAGTAGGCGGCAATAAGAGGGATATTTATATCATCTCATGGGGTCAGTGTGTCTGCCTGTCTGAAGGAAAGAGAGAAGGGTGTGTCACAAGGAGGAGGCTGCACGGCCACACACTACCCTGAGGGTGGAGAACAGGCCAATGGTTCTGATGTGGGCCCCTGCATGAGTGTGTGAGGGGTGAGGAGGAGACACGGATGCCATGAGGAGACCACTAAAACTGACCGGCAGGAACTCTGTGATTCACCAACCACAAGTGTCCACAACACCATCTGAATAATCCTTCAAATAACAAAGCTCAGACCCCCGCTTTAATCAAGGGATTGATTTACATTCCAGTTTTAGTTCCATGATGCCATTTCTTTCCTTTCCGTCTCAGCTTGAGGAAATTGGTGTCTGGGATTTTGGTGACTTAAATTCAATTTCTGTCTAGTGTTACTAGGAATTTCAAGTGGCGGCGGAGCGTAATGTGATCAGGTTTAACTTGTTTTAATCTCCTTCAAAGAGGCCTGCACAGAATTTCTCATTAAATCAGCAAAAGATGGGGAAGTACATTCGAGCCAGAAAAACCCCTTCTGTCAAAAGAAATGAAAGGAAATGAAAACAAGGAAATATATAGTGACAGTTAAAAAAAAAAAAAAAAAGAGGCCGGAAACCAATTTTTTCTTGTGAACCAGTCGTCCCCAACCTTTTTCACACCCCAGACAAGTTTAATGCGGGCGTTTATTTTCAGGAACCACGAGGATACACCTCATTGGAGAGATGGTCGCCGAATATTATCCAGAGCTGGGTGTGTGCCGCGTAAAACTAAACAAAATACGGTCATTTAATAACATAAGAGTTTGTTCAGATAATAAATAAAAGCTGAAATAGTTTAAAAAGGCCACATTATGCGAAATCGACATTTTTTAACATTCCCGGCATCTTTTATTGTTTCCTCATCAAAAACAAGTTTTCTTCAGAAACGTTCACGAATGTTTGTGTAATCCTGTATCACTTTTTTGTGAGCTGAAAACCGCTCGATGTTCCTTGCAACATCCATGATTCTAGCTCCTGCAGAAAGGACCCAGAAGTGAGAGCAGCCGACCTGTGTTGAAGAACAATGCAGAGAAAGTGTGTTTTCTGTCCATTATGATAGGCACTGAATCACTGGGGAGAACTCAAACGTGAAGTTTGAGCCCAAGAATTTACAAGAGCTGGAGGCTTTTTGCCAAGAACAATGTGGTGCTTTTCCAACAGAGAAAATAAAGAACCTCATCGACAACTACCTCAAGGACTTCAGGCTGTCACTGATGTTAAATTGGAGAATATACAGTGGTACCCCAAGATACAAATGCTCCGACTTACGAAATGTTTGAGATACGAAAGGTCTCGCGGGAAATATTTTGCTTTGAGATACGAAGAAAAATTTCGAGAGACGAACAAACATTTCTGCTCTGTCTCACGTCGCGCTGCGTTCCACGTCCTTGCGCTCCTTTCTCCCTTTGAAGAAAGTGTGCTTTAAGGGGCTGATACGCCTTAAAACACTTTAAATCAGTTTTAGATCGAGCAAAACATTACATATAGATTACCAGTAATGTACTATAACAAATGTTAGAGTCAAGGTGTCGTAAAAGAAATAACGTTTATAACGTGGAAAGTTCTGTTCTGTAGCGCAACTTGGAGAAACCCAGTGACGCGTTCTCAGAAGCGTCTCTCCATCTGTCTGCACTTGTGCCTGAAACCGTGTTGGTGTCAGTAATTCGTGAAATATCTTGAGAAAGTTAATTTTCATACGTACGGCCGTAATGTTTTCTGCATCCGTTCCTCCTCCTCCGACACATTGCCTCACTCTTAAGGTAAGGTTTCACATTTGTGAACATATTACGTATTTTACTTGTGTTTTATTCTGTTTTATTATCATTTATTACATTAACAATGTGTAGATTTAAGGATTGAAGAAACGTTCTTGATTTTTCTCTGGTTTTCCATTTTTTATCTACTTATACTGTTGTTTCTGAGAGCCGTTGCACGGATTAGGCGTTTTACATGTAAAACTTGCTTCGAGATACGAATTGTTCGACATACGAACGTCACTCTGGAACGGATTAGTTTCATATCTCGGGGTACCACTGTATAATAAAATTGTTGTTTGACAATAAATGGCTTCACCCAACCACTAACTATGAGTGGATATTTTTCATATTTTCAGAAAAATGGCCACGAAATCCAATTTTTGTAAACAAATTTTGTAAACTTATGAGCACAACTGTATAAAGGGGTGTAATATGCTGTAATTGCTACAGTGCAAGGAAGCAGAACCAGAATGATGTAAAGGAGTGATGCGCCTTCACTGACAAGCGCTCTCAGAGCCAATACTGGAAGTCATTAGAAACACAAAGACGCTCGTGATGATTAGAGCAAACCGTATAAAGCCAACATTGTGCATTTGTGGCAAACAGCTGGCTTCGGTCACAACTAACCCAGTGAATCTAGAATAGATTAAATTCATAACTGTCCAAAGGCTAATGAGTGAATGCTGTGGGGTAACATGGTGTACAATATCTAGACTATTGCAGGTTAATTGAACATTCTTCTCAGGTTGTGTGTTTTGGTGTCTGATTGTAGTTCTTTCTAAAAGGGCTACAGTACAGTAAACAATCAGGGGTTTCCCTTAAAGTAGGAAACATTGATGACAAACTTCAGAATTCCGTGCCATTCAGAGTCACAGATGAATGTAGGTCTGTAAAAAAATGTTTTAATATGTTCACCTTTTATTGTATAAGCCTGCCATAAATGAATCTCACGATACTTTACAAACTTTTTGGATAAATTGGTTGATATCCTTAATAAACTACAAATTATTTAACAGTTCGGCTCATTTTCTGTCACAGGCGTCCAGTACGGATACAATACATAAACCTGTCATCCACAAAACAAATTATTGAGTAGTTTTAACCCTCAGAAGTCCCTCAAATCACAGCGGCTGTTTTAAATTACGTGGGAGTGAAATGATTCACTTATTGTTTAATTTTGATTTCAAACATAATGTAAATATTTCAAAAGGTTTTTAGTTTTAATATTTTTGATTTTAATGAACATTACAAGAGTATTTGTGTGGTAATTAAAATTTAAATGTGAGAAAATGCAAGATCGTCTTTCAGGTTCATTTTACAGACCCAAAATCGGTGACATTAGTGCCATCTAGAGGTGAAAAGAAGGGATAACGCTTAGACGTACGCGTCAGTGCAGTTTAAAGTTTAGGAGAGGTTCGCCTCCATGTTTTTTTAATGTGATTTCACATTGTTTTAACGTCGTCTTTGCTTTTTTAGGGGATTTGTGAATTTTATCTCAACACTTCAGACTGTTCGCTATCAATTTTTTGCAACAAAAAAATGCAAAATTGACTACTCTTAAATGTGTTTTTTGTTCATATTCATGTTTGTTTTGGAATTATTGTGTAAAATAATGAAAAAAAGCATTTGGAAAAAAATTGTAAAAAAAAAATCAATAAATAAATAAAAAACATTTGGGGGAAAAAAGAAGGTCATTGACTACAGCTATAATTGCAATGTAGTAAAAAACACCCCAAAGACCCCAGACTTCTAGGGTTGAAGGAGAAACGGAGCAACAGGAAGCCAGTAATGACATGGTATGTGAGAGAAGGAACTATGCAGTATGCAAAAAGGTCCCTGTGGTGTGGAGGATGAGAGGAAAGCATCTCTGGTGAGTTTCGAAAGTTTGATTCAGTGAATGAAGTTCAGATTGAAGCGTGTGGTCGTGATGATGAGAGGTTTACAGCTGCAGTGGTTCAGCTAGAGACGAGAGTCTCTCTTCACTAGATGTCACATCTACTCTGTGCCTGCTGAGAACAAAACGAATGAAATCACTATTGCTTACACTATAGGAATAGGAATACAGCAACCACAGCAGACCTATATGTGCACTGCATGTATAAAACGTACTCAGCATGCTTTCAAAATATGCAGGCATCAAAGCTCAGAGACATCCGGGTCTCATGAAATATACGAAAAAAAATTTTTATTTACTATATCATTCGTATATAAAGTAATGCTAAAACACATTAAAAGACATTAGTACAACTGAAATAATCTCTATATATTTTCTTAGTGCAGTCAGTTATGTGACATGATTTAATTGGCCTATTGCTAAGCAGCCAGTGGTTACCTTTTTGTTTTAAATGTAACAAATAGGAAAGATTCAAAAGCAAACCCCCATCTCTTTATACTTCATTCTCTCGAGGGATAAAGGGAGTCTATGGTGTGGTAGAACCCAAATGCACAAAAGCCAGAGGTCTTACAATAATCAGTAAAATAACGTAAACATAAATATATATATATATATAATGAGGAAATCAGAGACTTCTAAGGGTTAACAAGTATTGTGCAAGCAATTTAACCATGTGTCTGTTATGATCCTGTTCACAAAACAGCGC
This sequence comes from Danionella cerebrum, assembly GCA_007224835.1. NCBI lineage: Eukaryota > Metazoa > Chordata > Actinopteri > Cypriniformes > Danionidae > Danionella > Danionella cerebrum. The sequence continues at coordinate 84,674 of SRMA01023906.1, forward strand.
CATTTAAACATTAAATATTTAACTATTTAACTTCATATTTTCTTCGTATTGACTCATCCAAAAACTCACGCACGTGGTTAGGGTTAGGGTTATCGCAGCTGAACTTTCTGTCGAAGCCAATCCAAAATTTGGGTCTTAAAATTCTAAATTTATGGAAATATTTTAGGAAAAATCATATATACTTATATTTATAGGGTCTTAAAAAATAAATTCTGAGTTAAATTGTTTTTTTATCCTTTGTGACTTTTTGGGGGCTTTTTTTTGGAAGCAAATCGAACTAAGGTTCTTTTAGTGAAAGCAGTATTGAAGTATTTGCACCTAAAGCTAGTTTTTAAAATCGGCCTAGCCTTAAAACTAGAAAAACCTGCTTAAAATTTCTTTAATTCAGACGCAGTGACTGAACAAGTTTCATGAAAAACCGTTCTAAACTTAAAAATAACTTCCTTGTTTTAAAGGCTTTTTCGCAAGCCTTTAATTGTTATTTCAAGAATTCTTAACAAGTCAGTGTTTCTTTCCCCATTGTTAAGATTTTTTGCTTGATTGAACTATTTTCAAGCCTTTTTTCTTGTTCTGTGAGGGGTGCTTTTATCAGAACTCATTATTGATTTCTTAAAATGAGATAATCAGTAATATTCTTGTTTTTAAAAGCTTGAGATTTTTACACAACTTTTTCTCTTTTTCAAATTGAATGGTTTTTAATGAAAAATGTGAAGAAAATAGAAAAATGTGCTTTTTCAAATTTACTACTCTTTCGTGTTGTTAAACTGCTGTAAAAATCTATCCGTTCAATATTTGAATACATGGGGAAAACCTCAGTTGATTAGATCATCCTTTTATCGAAGTTTTTAACGTGTAAAACATTAGTAATAAAATTGGGGCTAAAGGAATTTTTTCTCCCTCAGTTGTTGTTCGTGCCCCATTGACTTCCTTTATCACAACCTTTTTTCGATTGCAAAGCCGAGGCACCAAATAATCCTGCATTCTTGGTTGTTTTTGGTCATTCCTGTTGGGGAGAGGTAAACAGTAGTTTTTTACGGTTGATTCCCATTTAGAACCATTAACCCTTTGAGCTAGAACAGTGCAAAAGAGGCTTAGTTAAAGGAGTTAAAGAGGTGATGACATGTTGAGCCTTTTAGTGCCTTTCATAGTGATTTATAAAAGTAGATTGAATCAAAAATTGAAACATGGACGTTAAAGCGGGACATGAAAGTTCTCGAAGTGTTGCGATATCCACAAAGCAACGCCTTCTCTCGTGATATCCAGAAACAAATGCGAGAAAGTCAAACAGAGGGAAAAATGGGGTTAGCAACACACAAGCGTCTAACGTCAATAAATGAAGTTGGTATACCAAGAGGAAACCATCATTCGATCCAACTGGGGTGAACAGGGCGTTTCTTGGGCCCAGACCCTTATAAACAACTAGAAAATGTTGATGTGCCTCGAATAATTACAGAACACTGATGTCATGGCACGTTCACATCTTGCTAGTTCTATGTCATTTTACTTTAATATTTTTACTCACAAAACATAACAAGACCTTACTTCATTGGTGATTGAATTGTTTAATACACGTCATGTTAAAAGTGCATTACGGCTGGGTCACCACTGAACACGGTCACAACTCGTTCAACAAAAATTTATTTCAATTATTATTTACATTTTTTTCTGCTGGCGGCTGCCTTGAAATGCTTTTTTACAAAATGTTTTTTCTCTATCAAAGCATTTTTGGCTCAATCCAGGCACTTCAAACCAGTTCAGATCAGATCAGCCAATAAAAACAGACGCTCCACGCAATCCTTTTCTCTGATTGGTCTTGGCGTAATGAAGTAATTTCTTTAGTGGCTTGTTAATCTACAGTTATATTGGCTAATGAGAAAACGATCAGGACTAAAGCCCCAGATGCCCAGGTGGTGACGGTGCATTTGCTTCTGATTCGGGATCAGATTCTAGCTCAGAGAGGTAACACGGTCACATCTTGCTAGTCAGAGCTTCAATTTTTCAGAAACCCACACTTTTTTTTAATTATTTGTAAGTTCTATGTCATTTTACTTTAATATTTTTACTCACAAAACATAACAAGACCTTACTTCATTGGTGATTGAATTGTTTAATAAACACGTCATGTTCAAAGTGCATTACGGCTGGGTCACCACTGAACACGGTCACAACTCGTTCAACAAAAATTTATTTCAATTATTATTTACATTTTTTTCTGCTGGCGGCTCCCTTGAAATGCTTTTTGACAAAATGTTTTTTCTCTATCAAAGCATTTTTGGCTCAATCCAGGCACTTCAAATCAGTTCAGATCAGATCAGCCAATAAAAACAGATGCTCCACGCAATCCTTTTCTCTGATTGGTCTTGGCGTAATGAAGTAATTTCTTTAGTGGCTTGTTAATCTACAGTTATATTGGCTAATGAGAAAACGATCAGGACTAAATCCCCGGATGCCCAGGTGGTGACGGTGCATTTGCTTCTGATTCGGGATCAGATTCTGGCTCAGAGAGGTAAAGCTGTATAACGTTTCCTGCAAAAACACCATTACAGCGTCTATCGATGTTGCTTTACTAAAAAGTTCATCGCTCAGTATTGAAGTTGCACGTAATTAATCTACGACAGTAACTTTGCGTACACCTCATGAATATGCAAATCAGTGACCAATAGGTGAGTAACTAGGGAGAATTTCGGGAATAAGCCTGAGCTAGGAAATTGAGAGATCGAATGTGATGGTCATTAAAAATAGAGACTTTTTGAGTAAAAGAATCACATTTCCCATACAATTAGAACAGTGGGAACAACATATTATTGAAAATAAATTAATAAATGAAATTAATATTAAGTGATAGATACCATTCAGAAGTAAAAAAAGAGAGTAAAAGCTACCTAAACCTCCAATTTTAAAGAAGAGTGGATCAAGCTCTGCTTACACGTGCTATGTGAGACTAACCTCAGCCTGCCCTGCTTCATTGCTCATGTAATAATGGGTTCTATTTGTTTAGAAAACGCAGCCACTAGTGTTGAATTATTCCATAGGCGACCTTTACGATTTTTCATTACTGATGGCCTCCTTTGCTCTTTAGTTTATGTTTATATTCTGACTATAGCAGACTTCACATTTCAGTCTGCTCATATTGCTTTAGAGCTTTAGTGCAGAAAACCATGTCTATACTTTATCAACATCTTTCACAAAAAAACGGTGAAGCTATTCACGATCAGTCAAAGGGGAAACAGCTCAATGAAAACCAGTGACACAAGAGCTGGAGAAGATGAGTCACTGACTCCATGCTGAAATCTCTTTGTGTCAGATGAAGTGAGAACGATATAGAGAGCAGATGAGGAGTCTGATGCCAGGCATCATCCACTTGCTGCGTGGTGATACTAAACGAGTTCATGAGGACAACCTAAAACGTCAACTTAAATATATAAATATATGTTAGGAATAAATTGTGATCCATGTTGACTGTCCACTTTATTAGGTACACCTTGTGCCTTCAGAACTGCTTTAATCCTTCTTTGCAAGGTACTGCAAACATTTCTTATAGAGTTTGCTCCATGACATGAGAGCGTCACGCAGCTCACCATTTTTGCACTATTTTCTGTAAACCCTAGAAGGGTGTGTGTGAAAATCCCAGTAGTGCAGCTGTTTCTGAAATACCCGAAGCATCTTAACCATGTCTACATTCTTAAATGCATTGAGTTGTGACTGGCTGGTTAGAAATGTGCGTTAATGAGCAGGTGTACCTAATAAAGTGGCCGGTTAGTGTGTAACGTATAGTTCCTTTTTGGTTGAACCTTCCACTAAAACCTAGACACACTGCTTTACAGTCGACTGCCTCAGCGGACAATTTTATGGCTATTTCATAGCTGTGAAAACATTGACCTCACTCCTGAACATTTCTTCCTGCCTCCAAACCAAGACAGCTGGAAAACAACCAGAGGCATTCGGCTTGAGAACTGTTTTGAAACGCACACTTAATATCGATTGACTAGGTTACATCTAAACTAACGCCAGACGCTTGTTCTACACTCATCTTTTTGGTTCACTTATTTTCTGCATATGAATTGGCTTCAACCACTTCAGCGTGTTATTTTTGCACCGTGTGGACAGTGATGTCACTCTTCTCTTCTATGTCATTATGATATGGAGGTGACTACGTTATTCGTACTTTTTGTTCTTTTATATAAAGTGATAATTGAAAACAAACCGCGATGACTCAGTGGTGCCGATGACGGCGACTGTGGACCAGTTTAGGAGGCAAGGGCCTAGAAAAGAAAACGGTGCTTAGACTGAAGCAAGAGGGATCCCTCGCTTACACAGCACTCTGTCGCCCCCTCACGGTAATTATAGGTAATGACGCCACTAAACACAATCGCTCTCCAAAGTTCTGACGTAAAAATACCTTGATTTTCAAGAACCAATGTACGCAGAAATATGTTGAAACAATTTTACGTATTACATTAAAACGTATGTCTATTTGAATGCGTATCTTCTAGTTTTTCCGGATGTGTTTTCCTGTTGCACATACTGTAAACATATGAATATTTATGTTTAAAATATGATGATTGGCCGTTGTTGTTGTTGTTAGCCACTAGGTACACCTAAAATAAATTGAATATCAGTAGAAAAAGTTAAATATTTTTGTAAAGAGTGAAACTTGAATATGATATAATTTTAGGACGTGTTCACTCACCGGCCACTTTATTAAGTACACCTGTGAAATCGCTCGTTACCGCAAATTTCTAATCGACCAATCACATGGCAGCAGCTCAATGAACGTAGGCATGTGGTGGGAAGGATATTTCTCGGCAAACTATGGTCCAATTAAAATCAATTGAGTACAGTGAACACCCAACATCAGTGTCTCAGAACATGGGAACAATTTCCCTTTTAATGGTAATGAGTCAGTGGGCTACACAGATATGAGGATGACTTCTGAGATGTCCAGAAGACGGTCATTGACACCTTCCATAAGGATCCATGTTGTTACCGTGAGATACTGCCACATGCTTCCAGCAATTCTGCCTTCTTACAGAAATCCCTGCAAGAGCTTAGAAGCATTTTGAAATGTTATTGATATTACGTAATGTAATTATGTCATTTTAACTAAAGCTACAGTATACGACTCCATCAGACAATTATGAAATGAGAGACATAAAAGTACACGAACATGATTGTAAAAAATGTACCCATAAGATCAAAATACTATGTCACCCTCACGGTTCACTTTTGTTCAAAGAATTTTTGCTCGTATGCATCGTATACGCTCTCTCGCACACACACGCGTGTACGCACGCAAACATGCACGCGCACGCACGCTGACGCACATTTTTTCTGCCACATTCTAAAAAAAACCTTATTGAGCTAAATTTTTCTTGTTGACCACCAGTACTTTAGGTATTTATATACTTTTGTATATTTACTATGGTAATACGTTCTACTGGTCTTCAGTCGTTTTTGATGCCTATGTCGATGTATTAAACTAATTAAAAATATGTGATATTAAAAGAAACGTAACTGTATTGTCATATATCCAGAGATTTATGTTTGTTTCATGAACTTGTGTTTGAGTGTCTATGCATCTCAGCCATTTTTATGAATAAATTTGATTGAAAGATCTCATAAAAAATTAAGCTGTCGTATACTATCGTTGTTGTTTTGTTTTGTTTTTTTTTTCACAACAAAAAAATCTAAAATATCTTATCTGTGATCCAAACAGCAGCGTTCTTTAGACAGACGTGTCTTAATGTCTGTGTAACTTCACTTTCAATGTGAGTTTCACCGAGTTTACATCCGGGAATTTTCCCTAGGCATTGAGGGCGTACTACAACCGTTCCTTAGGCAAAGTGAAATAAATTCGCCACAACGTTACATAAAGTAGTTCTCTTCTGCTAAGTGTTCTTTCTTGCTCGACAGAACTTCTAGCGTTTAAAAATGTTCTAATACGAAGCACATTTTCAACGTGACGAAAAATCCGCTATGTTCAGCGAGTTGTTTTAAGCATTAAACGGCATTGTTTCGCTGTCCCATTATCTCTCTTCTCCGCGCATTGATACACAGAGCGCACAAGCGAGGGGTGAATGGGATGGAAGAAGAGTTCTTGTTTTGTATCAGTTTTTTTGTCTTTTTATGAATTTTTGGTTACATTTAAACCAAACAACGAGCTTATTCGTTCGGATGTAACGGCAATAGAAAACTTTATAACGCTAAAAGGACTACATTCGACTAGCGGAGAGTGTTTTAGCCCGACTGTTTGTAGATATATTTAAATAATTGGCGACAGTGTAAGTGTATGAAGATCGGGGGTTGACTGCTAGAGGAGTGTGTACAAGGGTAAGTCCACCTCGGTTTTTTTCATCTCATGAACTTTTGGTAACGGTGTCTGAAAGTCCTTTGGGGTTGTTTTAAGAGAATTTGATTTGAGTGGCTGTGCAAGCGTTGGAGCAGCGTTGGGGGGGTTTTGTTCGTTTCTCTTTATTGTAGGAGTTGCTGGAGAGAGAGAGTGGAGCTGCAGTCATCGAAAGCTTGTAACTTACGACCGTTACACAATAACGGCTATAACGGCCGTCAAACACATTCAAAAACACATTCAAACGACGGGAATGCGCTATTATGAACGAAAATCGCGATTCCGTCGCGAGTCGTAGTTTTTACATCAAGCATCAAACAGTGATGGGATGCCGTTGTAAATGCACTTTACGCATACGTTAAGAACAAGGGTGGAAATCTCGAGCTGTAAACACGCTTTTAAGTGCGAATCGCGACTCTTGGTGTGTGGAGCTCGAGCAGGTCGCGCGATGTCTCGCTAGCGTTACTATTATTGTTAAGAGCCGCTAGGGCGAAAAGACGTGAGATCGAGAAAGATTTTCTCCAGTTCTTCTTCTCGGCACCACGCCTTGACATTTCAGCACAATCGAGAGCTCGCTGTAATTAAATCTCCTCCGCTCTCTTCTGATGAGCTCGAGAAAAGTTGTAGGCCTTGTGTAGCGAGTTTCATGCGTGATTGTGTGAGTATATAAAGTGATGGAGCTGTTTCCGGTGTGGATGCTCTGGAACGCTAATGATGGTGATGATGATGATGATGATGATGACCTTTCTCAAGCTTTTCGATGGCGCTCGGTACTCTCTGCCTACCGTCAAAAGCTTCTGCTTTGAACAAATTGGTTTTATGTGTTGGTATTCTTTGACTTGTTAAGCCTGATTCGTTTAACTGGCAAAATGTACCAAAATCACTCCCCTACTTTTTAAAACATTATTTTTGCCTAAATTGTACTTCAAACACGAAGTTATTATAGACACTCGAATGAATACTATGTGTTCGGTTCGCTAGTTTTGCTGCATTTCATGTACGTGTGTCTTTCTCATCAACTATGTTGACTATACAGCCATTTTTTTTCTTTTTCTTCCTCTTCACTCCACCTGCTGTTTTTCTGTGATGGTCATCCAATTCGTCGAAGACGTTTTTTTTACACCCCGTTATTGTGCAGTAACAGGCAAATCCAAGCTTTCCATTATATTTATCCTTTTTTTTACTTTTGACATGCATTCAAAGATTTTTAAAATACCATTACCATTTTGAAAAACATGAAGTGATCCCTGAATATTTTAAGTTTCTAAACTTTCACTGGTTCGGGGCATATGTTGCTTTAATTTAATTGAGTTTACAGACTACCATCTATATCATTAGCACCATAACACTGCGTCAAGGAGGAATAATTCCACATTTATCAGAATTTACATTTTAGTTTTTTGGCTAATTGTTTTGTTCTAAATGAATACTTTTTTAAATTATGGTCTTCAAGTTCCTATGGACGCTTGGAAATGTACAATTAATTTGAGTTGGTTAACTTTCCTTACCCACAGACAAAACTCATCTCAGCTCATCTCAGACATATCAAAATGATTATTTTTACGTCACTAAAAAAGACAAAACACAGAAGACATTTCTACTAGTTATGTGTTGTTCTTCAACGATTCATTCTTTTTGAACAACTCTTTGATTTTACTGAAAGAACGAATCGTGTCAAAGAGGGATTGATTCAGTGGCAGATGCACAACATCTTTATGGTTTCTTGAGTGTAGCCCGCTCATCATTAATGACAAAAGAATGAAAGGATTCGAGGGACTCGTAAAAAGATCGAGTTATCATTGCGGAACGGTCATGTGACAATAGTATGAAATGACTTCAAGAAAATAACTGTTAATCAAATCAATTCAATCAATTCTCATTCCAGCCTGGACTGCACTGGTTAACATTAAGTGGGTGAGGCTTAATCCATGTGCAGTCTGCAGACAGGGGCATCTCGACCAAGTGGTGCCATGATTGTCATGTGATCGAAAAGTTTAAGGATTGGTTGAATGGATTTGTTGCTTTCTGCTGGAAATAAAAGCTGGTCCAACAACAATTACAGGACTTTGAAAAGAGGCCAAATTGAAGGTTATTTTTGTACCCTAATCGTAAAATCTTGAAGCCAATTTCTTAAATATCCTCACCCAGACACCCCATGTTCTTTTCAGAAAGATTGAAAATATGCAAAAGCCAGGAATTCCTTAAGCAATAACGTTATTAGTACACAATGAAAAATGTGCTACGACTGACAGAGTTGGGACAATGTGTATTTAAATGAGAGCAAATTGCATGTTTTGGAATAATTTTTGGCATATTTCATCATGGATGATATCAATGAGAGGCACTATTTTCAATGTGTATAGAGTAGATAATAGACTTTAATTTGCGGTGCAGGCTTTCTGATGATGGGCTGAATAAAAAAAGCCTTATTCTTTCAGTTGAGGGATGGCAGTTGACAACCAAGACCAATGCTGTTTGTGTACTACAGGGTAAGGTCACATTGATTTCCTTTTGTATTGCTAATACCAAATTAACTCCATAATTTAGAGAAACCAAACTGCATACAGCCCTAGCATTGACTGTTTTTAGTCTTTCTATTTTTTTTTAGTTGTAGATAAGAAAATCAGGTAAGATGATGTCTGAGAGACAAAATGGTATTTTTGTGAAAGTTTCAACCTATGCATCTGTCATTAGTTTAAGAAAGTCACTAATGAAATGTCTAGAACAATTTGCTAATACACTATAGCATATTTCTATTGTAGGTTTTTACTTTAGGTTTTATATAACAATTGGTGATTAGCAACTTCATTAAACTGACTTCATTAACATGTTTGGGAGGGTGATCTAGCAATTGCCCTGTTTTAATTTAAACGTACAACATTAACAGTGATAATCTTTTACTAAAATTAGCAATAGCTAGTGATAGTTGCAAAGACTGTTGCAGCTTATCTATTATGTTTAACATTAGGTCAGTAAAACATGCTAGTAAGTCTTACCTTGGAGCAAATGGACATCAGCGCTAATCGTAAACAAAATCTCAGCATATTGTTTATAAGTATTACTATATTACACAAAAAATATGTGTAATTACACAATCTTTAAGAACACCATTCACCAAAACAGTCAAAAATAATGACACATTTTTGGTAAAATTGTGTAAAAAATGTCTTTGAGTATGCAAAGTGCTTGAACAGATGCTGAATTAGGAGCTATGATTGGCAAGAATATGTCTCTGATTTGATGGCTGTGCTTTCTTACATCTTTTATCTGAGAGAATGTGAAAATGATGGATTTCAAACTTCCACTTTCCTCCAAATGTGTAATAAGAAGTGACTAAAACTACAGTTCATCTGACCACTTGGTGCTGGTGTCAAAAGATAGTACACCATTGATAAAGTTCCCATCTTTACTGCATAAAAATAGGTTTAAAGCTTGGAACAAACAGGCTTTGAAGACAACTGTGACCTTGGGTGAATTTCTTTTCAATGGTCCGTTGTAGTTATATTAAGCCTTAACTTTTAAACACTCTGTGCACCCTTTGTCCAAATACAATTACCCAGTAGTGATTCACTTCCAAGAGTTCCATTTCTACTCCTTGGAAAATGAAAAATATTTCTATTTCCTCCACCACTCCATGTTTCGCATTCATGTGAGGTGAAGGAGTGTTCCATTCCTTTGTTTATTAAGGTGAAGGGCTGTATTGTGGTGCTCAACCCATCCACTCCAAGAGATCTCGAAAGAAAGTAAGAAACTGGCCACTCATGACCAAAAAATCCAACAATGTAATTACGTTTTGTCATTTATAAGTTTTAGAACTGTGAAACGCATTGTTTTATGTTAGTTTTACGTCCCTTGTCACAAAAATAACTAGTTTTACAGGAGCAGTGTGCCATTATTTAACAATAACATTACATTTGTATATAGCTTGTCAAATTTTCATTGATTGTTTATACGTTCCAGGAGCAGTTACATAGTGTATTTTCAGTCCTTCCTACAGCCCTTGGTTTCAAGGGACAAGGGGTAGGTATAGGAGTAAGTAAAACAAATGTAACCATTTGAGCCCCAAACCGTTCAGAAATCTGTGGGTGATGTCAAGAACACTATGTCCTAATTATACATGGTCCATGCTTTTAGTAGACATATTAGGAACACGGGTTTAACTTAAACAATATTGCAATGAGTTCTATAAAATTAACGTTCATGAAGAAGCTTATAAAACATATACCAATACAAGCACTTGACCTTTTTTAATTTTGCCAAAATAATATAGCATTGGCAAGTAATTTAATCCTTAAATATTACTTGACTCCCTCTAAAGGGACAAAATGCATTTCAATGATTTAATGTTATGTACATCTTTGAATTTTGGTGTCCAAATATGGTGTCCTGTTGGATGTGGTGATGTTACAGCCATGATCTAGCTGTAATTATCTTGAGCTTTGGATAACATCAGGCCCTAGATTTGACGTAAACCTCCACTGGTTGTGGGTATATGAATGAAGAAGTACTAAAGATAGGCTGCTTCTTCCTTCATATTTATAATACTGTATTTATAGCTACAAAAGCATACCAGTGAAAGTGTAAAGCTTAGAGATAGTCACACAAAACATAATTTGGTCTCCTGCATCATCATAATGTATAATACAATAATGTGATCATGTGGTAATTCAGTATTCCTGTAAGTGTGAAGAAACACAACTTTAAGGAAGGGTTACATTTCACAGTAGAGGCTTAGAGCGAGAAAGAGTTGAGTATAAAGCTTGAAGACGTACAGTTAGAAACCTAAAAGAACATGTTGTTAAACCAATCCGATCAGATTGGTGTTACTGCAATGTTGCCATGAGCAGATTTGCCTCATAAAGAAGCCCAAGAAGGTTGGCTTTTTTATCCTAACTCAACATCACTCCAAACTTTATCAAGTTTATTTACCTTATTAAGATTAGTACAATTAATAAAAATCCCCATGTTAAAATCCTTTCTATCTGCGGCAGTTAGACAAGTGAAAGAAGAGACCATCCTAAAGATGAGAAGCTCTTAGTGTGTTGAGTGCCCATCTGGTGGCCTCAGCATTCATTCAGATGAGAAGAGAATGATGATCTGTGGCCCGAACAGACAGATTCTGTGAGGCACAAGTGGTGAGAACAAAAATGACAGTGTGGATGAACACAGAGAAAGCGGCAAGGAGGAAAACCTCATAGTGCTTTAGGGAAAAGTAAGGGAATTAATAACTGGCTATTAATTAATAGAATAAATAATTGGCACCTGAACGAGGTGCTTCCTGTTGCTGTGGGACTTTCAGGCAGGACTTTTTTAGCACTTCGTTGGAATCTCTTGTGTATGGCTCTCTTCAAGTCAAGCTTCTTGGACATTCTGTTATTGACTTTTGTGCTTTGCAGCAGTATCTTGTTGCATCACCTTCTACACAAGGTGTTTCAGTGTTATTCTTGAGTTATACTGAACAATTGTCTGATATACTTGGGAATGCATTTTACAAGCATCATTGTAGCAAATCAGGCCAAGATCACTATGTTTCATCCACCATACTTTACTTTTTTCAAACATCTCAAACAGTCCTCAAAACATTACCAATACCACTGTGAAGTGTCAATTTGGTATTTTGCAAGTTTTGTAGAAAGCAGTGGAGTCTTGCTGTGAATACCCGGCTTATTCAGTGTTTTACGTTTTATAGACCCAGGAAAATGTTTGCAAGTTCCATTGATGCCTTAGCAGTCATTCAGGGTTGTTTCTTTACCTCATTTGTAAGTTTTAATGCACTGTTTTGCAGAGTAGCTACACTCCCAATGTCTCTTTATTTTTAGATTGTTTAACTGGTGATTTTTTTTAAGTCTTTGAAATAACGTTGTGAGGTTTTCCATCTTAATGTGCTATTCTTGAACATGGATCCTCTCAAAGCTGTTTTTGTAGAGGTGTGGCTCACATATGACAAATAATGGATAAGCGGTATTCACTTCCCTATCATACTTATTTCATCCATGTAGAAATCCCACAACTCTATGCAGAATGTAGAAATAAGGTTAAGATCTTGAATCATGCATGTTACTATGCAACATGCAGGCAAGTAGGAGCCTCAGAGCCGTATCTAAGCCTCAAAGTGCACTTTATTGATAATTTTATGCTGAAGAGATGCAACAAACAGTGTATTTCATGTGGACCATACAGAATATTGTTCTTTTATTCCCTTCTGCTGGATTTTGAAGCTTCTGTCTTTACCAATAATTTACCAATCTAAATATTTTATCCAATGCTGTTGGATATTTTTAAAAGTAAAGGAATGTTTTGCTTGATTTTTTTTTTCATTTCACAATTAATTGCTTGTTTCTTTAAACAGTTGCGCCACATTTTTTTTCAGACAGTCCTGTATTTCAGCTGCAGTTATTTGTGGGTTTTTCTTTGTATCCCTTACAATTTTTCTGGCAGTTGTAGCAGAATGTGTTCTGTTTCAACACAACCCTTCACTTTCCACTTCTTTGCCTTTTCTGTCACATATATGAAAATGTGAAACTTTAAAGTTTTTTTTTTGTTGCTGCAGAAATAAAGAAAGAAGGGAATGATAACTTTTTTGTAGTCATTTTCTAACCTATTTGTCTACTTGATGAATAACCTGCAACTTCAACCTTCATCCACACACCCCTGCCTTCCTTTCTGTCTTTGCTCTTCATTCAGAAGACATTTATCATTCCTTCTAGTGCTGTGTGTAAATGTGCATGCTCGTCTTTACCATCCTCTCTTGTCTCTTTCAGCTCCACCCCCCACACTGCCAATTGGATGGTGTTCAAGACGGCAGACGTTGGGAAGGTATAGAACAATCCAATAGGGGGGTTGGGGGTGTTCTTATGCTGATAGAACTGTTTGGTCCTTTTCTTAGGGTTTAATTATGTAGCTAGTTGATTTAATAGTGTTCCTAAACAATATTTAAACTCGACCGAGCTGCATAGGTTTGCATTTCACAAGGGGTTGCTCATGAAAACTCACAAAGGCTGTCAGTCAAGGAAAGGGTTAACGCATACATCAGCATCATTCCCACAAAAAGAGTGACGGAGTGAAAAAGAAGAGAGTTGAGTATGCTGTAAAGAGTGCTCTTCAGATTGGTCCATGGTGTGCAGGCAGGATTTGATGAGAGTAGTTGTGATTGAATCAGTACACAGAGATATATCCAACTCACACTGAGCAGATTTAAATGCATTCTCTCAAGCAAACTAACAGATATGGCATGGCGTAGTCATGCATACAGTGCGATTGGAAAACCTCTTTTTTTACTTTTGGACATATTTGCAGAGGTATGGAAAATATACTAAATGTTTACTCCAAAAAGTAGAAGTAATTGTGAACATTTCTAACCTTTTATGCAGGTAGTACCAAATGAGAAAATATGAGTTGGTTACTAGTTACTTCAGATCCAAATGATCTGAGTAAAAGAAATGAAAACAGTGATTGAACAGTACAGTGAGTGAAATTTGGTCATAATAACCAAATTGACTGTTCACACTGACATCGTTTCATTCCGTTCTGTGCCTGAGGATTGTCGCTCTCCGTACCCAAATAAAGGTGTGGGTTCACATTGGGAATTTGCATATGGACACAGCCAAGGCAGTGAAGACAAAAAAAACACCTTCACCTTTCACATCATATATAGAGTTTGAAGCAGTCAAAGTTGTTACTGGAAATCATGTGTCCTTCATACTTGCTAATTTACATGCAGCTCAGGAGGGCTGAACCGTTTGGAAAAATGATCTAACTGTGATTTTTTTTGCCAATATATTGTGATCCCCAAGATTTTTCTGTTCTGTATTTTTCAAACATATTTGGTACAAATGAAATCTGGTGATGCAAGAATAGATAACATTTTATCAACAGCAATCACAGTGTTAACAAAACTTGCAAACAATAAACAACTAAACTGTTACGAAATAGTTTCATTACCAAATTTAAATTATTCTGAAAAAATGTGGATTGCTCATTTGAATAACATAAACTACCAGACAGATTAAAAATAGCAGCAGAACAGTAAAGCGTCACAAAGGGTGCAGCGGCCATTTTGTTTTCGGGCTTGAATTGTTTTGGGCTTGCATAGTTACAAAATACTAATAATATAAAAAAAAAACAACTATTAATAACAAAACTGCCAAAATAAACCGGTTAGCTTTAGTTTCTTTGGGTAGGAGTCACTTTGTTTAATGTGTAACCATGGCAATGGTAGCACCACGCAACCAGTATGGCGGACACAATGATGTCACTCCTCCCGCTCTATAGAACAAATATTAATTCAAAAATAAAAAATCTGTTATTTCCATGGGCTGCTTTGAAGTCAGCAAAATCTTATCTTGTAGCTTTGACACTCAATAGCCGGACTTTTCTCAATGCAGGTATCGTATTGCACTTTGTGATTTTTTTCTTTAAGTGCTTCAATAGATTTTTTTTGTCTTGCACACAACTTCATAAAAATCACAATGGAGATATCACTCTTGGAAACTAAAGCAATGGTCTCCATTGTTTAACAGATGAAAGTGTACTTGTGTCACACCGTGGAAAGGCTCACATTAATAATCACTTTACGCAAAATAATCACCAACTCACATTTGAATTAATCATTCAGCCCTACAGCTCAGAAGATGAAATATCCAAACAATCTTTGTATTGTTTGTGTACATCAGGTGATGCGGAAGCAATTATTGGGCTGTGTGCAGGACTGATTCCAAAAATCAACCGTTGTGAAGGCATCCTTAAATAGTACCTTATAACCTTAAATCAGCTTGGTATGGTTTTTTTCTACTTGCCATAACTCACCATTCTGTTTTCACCAATTTCCAATCTCAGATCTGAGGGAGTTTGTTTTAGAGGCTGTAAAAAAATGGACGACGTGACACCGCTTCCTGCGCCCGAAGTATTACAGAACAGTCATAAAACAGTGTTAAATCATTACATTTAGTTTCTCACTCAATGTAAGACTTATTTACCACCCACCTCTTCTTCTTTTTAATGGAAAATGGCACATTCTCTTGCTCCTTTTCACCAGGAAGCTGTGTTGGGTTTTGTGAAGAAGAGATTGATAATGGAGATGCAAAATTTACAGGAAGCACTCAAAGTGGAAATCCAGATCCATCAGGTATTCCCAAGGCCTTCTCCACACACCATACAGTACCGTTTCTGTCCTCAAGAGGTCACTAAAAACCATGTCCATTTTCTGAGCATTTCTTTCTTCCTTACAGAAACTTGTGGGCCAGATGAAGCAAGATCCACAGGTACGTCCTGCTCTCTAAACATTTCTCGCAGTGTTTGATGGATACGCTCTCCTGTTGCTGGGGCTGGACTAGTGTATCAGGGAGGAGTGTGTGTGTTCTTTGTACAGAATGCAGATCTGAAGCTGCAGCTCCGTGACCTGCAGGCCAAGATCACAGCGCTGAGTGAGCAGCAGGTGAGAGCTGCTCTCTGAGAGAACACCTGCTGCCGTGTCACTGTTCTGTGTCAGCCTACACGTCTGTCTAGACCAGTTCAGTTACCTGAGGAGAACCAAACTCGATCGAATCAGATCCTGAAATCTGCTTTACACCATGGCATTGTTTTGTGTTGTGCTGTGATTTGTGCTTTACAGTTCTTGTGTTGTCAAGAGAACTATTTCTCTTGCTTCACATAAGCACAAAACAGGTCTCCTCATTTTTCTTTGCCGTTTTGGAAACTGCTGTTGGATTTCTGTACCCCAAGTTCCTCTGAGGGGATGGAGAAAAGTTTATTGTTGACAGTTGGCTGCAGATAGGTTTGTAGTTACTTGTTTAGAGGAAGAAATTCTAACACATCTGAACAGAGAACAACGAATAACAGTAACACAAGGTCAGCTTTTTAATCGTAGTGAGTTTGGAAATGTAAAGCCAAGCCTCCCTCGCTCTCACATATTCGGTATGAGGTGAAAATCATCCAGATCTAGCGGCGTGAGAGTCTAACAGATGGTGGAGGGAGCCTGCTAAAGCTGTATTCAGTGAGAGGACTGTGCTTGGGGGTTGTGTTCAGATCATTAATGTAGCTGTCAGTCTGTCTTCCCTGGCCACAGAAGCAACACTTTCCCTTCTGAACACAAACACGCTGTGTTGCACATTTGTAGCCTGCACCGAGTGCAGCAAAGCACTCTTGCATTCCTCAGAAAGACCTCCATCCTTCTGGTTTCTCTTTCTGAGTAATCCATATCCTTTGTCATTGCTTTTAATTCTGATGCACATCATTGTGTCTCATGTGTAAATGTTTTTGATGCCAATCACTGTTTGGCATCACATTGAGAATTTGCGTGGAATTATCTTCAGTTTCTTCACTGTTGCTTTTATTTAGTTTGTATAGCATTGCTCTCATAAAGTATGCATGTGTGCATGAAATATTAGTTACTACAATGTTTCTTCTTGTACATATGATTTCCGTTTTGGTGCATTTCATCATGGACTGTGTTTAATGTGTACTGAACCATCCCCAAAGTTCAAAATCTCTTTAAAGGATTTTCTATTTCCAATTCAAAGTCTTGGCAATTATTATAATATAATTTATTTAATCAAGGAAGAATGTAGAACATATATAATAAAATTTGATTCTATAGGCAAACTGCGCATATTTTAAAGGGGTTGTGAACTGCAAAATTAATAACTAAAAAACAATATATATGATGTGGTGGAACAATACAAAATAATAACACATTTATTTCCATTTATTGAAAACAGAACATAGAATTTTATTGTTTTAGCCCCATCTTGTCAGTACTGACAAGGATCATTGATGATGTCTAGCCATTGTACAGAATTACCAGTACCAGTGCTGAGTTTAATGCGTATTTGAAAGAGAAAGCAATAATTATTCCTGAGCACTCCCTTTTAATGAATATACAATATCAACTTCATTTATTAAAAAGCTATGTGACACAAAGCACAACTATTAAGGAATAAGCATTACATATAAACTAGAATGTAATTTATTACAAAAAAATTAAACAGCTAGCACAACGGTATTAATTAAAGTGCATTTAACACAAGGCACAACTTCATTAGTTAAAACAATTTAACACAAAGCACAACTTTATTAATAAATTAGCAATAAGTATAATCCAGAATATAATTAATTAAAACCAATTAAGCAGGAAGTACAATTGCATTCATTAAAATAAATTGAACCCAAACCACAACTTTAGTAATTAAAACAAATTTAACACAAAGCACAACTTTATTAATACAAACTAGAACTTAATTAAACAGGAAGCACAATTGTATTAATTAAAATAAATTGAACACAACATTAAATAAATGAATTTTACACAAGGCACAACTTCATTAAATAGTGGTGTAACGATATTTCGTGGGACGTTATTTCGCGGCGCAAAAAGGCCACAAAATGCATTGTTTCTTGATGGCAACGACGGTCATTTAATCTCTGCATTCACCGGAGTAACAATAATCTCTAGAAATGAAAGTTAATATAGAACTGAATATTAACAATGTGTTCAACTTGAACTCAACGCAAGACACAACTTTATTCATTAAAACAAATTCAACACAAAGCATGACTTTATTAATTAAACTACATTTAACACAAAGAACAACTTTATTCATTAAAACAAATTCAACACAAAGCATGACTTTATTAATTAAACTACATTTAACACAAAGAACAACTTTATTCATTAAAACAAATTCAACACAAAGCATGACTTTATTAATTAAACTACATTTAACACAAAGAACAACTTTATTCATTAAAACAAATTCAACACAAAGCATGACTTTATTAATTAAACTACATTTAACACAAAGAACAACTTTATTCATTAAAACAAATTCAACACAAAGCATGACTTTATTAATTAAACTACATTTAACACAAAGAACAACTTTATTCATTAAAACAAATTCAACACAAAGCATGACTTTATTAATTAAACTACATTTAACACAAAGAACAACTTTATTCATTAAAACAAATTCAACACAAAGCATGACTTTATTAATTAAACTACATTTAACACAAAGAACAACTTTATTCATTAAAACAAATTCAACACAAAGCATGACTTTATTAATTAAACTACATTTAACACAAAGAACAACTTTATTCATTAAAACAAATTCAACACAAAGCATGACTTTATTAATTAAACTACATTTAACACAAAGAACAACTTTATTCATTAAAACAAATTCAACACAAAGCATGACTTTATTGATGAAAAGCATCATGTATATAAACCAGAATGTAATTTATTAAAACAAAATCAAGAGGAAGCAAAACTTTAACACAAGGTACAACTTCATTAAAATCACTGGAACTGAAGCGGAAAGATATTTCTGAAAAAGAATTTGTTGTCCAGGCATTGCCCCATGTTCACATGTAGACCTTCAGGCAATTTTAGTAAAGTTCCATACATCACAAATGGCTCGTGCGATTAATTGTAGAAGAGAAATGTTGTACAAAACTTTCTTTTAAAAACAGGTGATATATTTAATAATTTGACATTTCTATTCACATTCTGTTCATAACAATACATTGTTTAAATGTATGTTGAATTTACATTTTCCATTTGGAGATATAGTTAAACACTTTATTTTCATCTCCGAAGAGGTGAGAGGAGGTACATTCTAAAAATGCAAAAACATACTAAAGTGTGATTTTTAAAACAGTGGTATAGTAAGACTGTTCGTAATATTATTGGCTCGCTGACAGTGAGAGTGAGACAAAGACAGTGACGTTCAGCTGTTGGGACTCCATGTTCCCTCTTGCTGTCAGCTCGAATGGGCCAAACTCCAGCATCACAAACTCTCTCATCAACAGAAGGCAGAGAGATATTGTGCGAGTGAGAGAGCGACTTGTATGTTCCAGTGATGGTGCAGAAAGGAAATGAACAGCCTCTGTTTCTCCTTTAGAGGAAGGTGGTGGAGCAGCTAAGGAGAGATCTACTGGTGAAACAGGAAGACATGAAGCTGCAGACACTACAAGCTGATGGGCATCCGTCTGCATTGCTCATCACTCAGACACAGACGCACATGCCTGCAGCTAGCCTCACAACTCCACAGGTAACCTCACAGAAAACAGGAAACTCAACTGGATCGCATTGAGAACTTGGGGAGTACTGTCTAGGTGGGAAATGTTTATTGATTTGTTTGTGTCCTAAATTCAGAATTAATATATTCAGGTATAAAATAATCCAGGGGTCACTAACTGGCCATACAGAACCAGAACAGCAGACCAACCCAAACGTTTTGATTAAAGATCATTCATATTGATTTCATATATCAATCAAAAGAGGAGCGCCGTTTTTTTTTTTTTTTGTAAGCGTAGCTATTGTGATCTTTACCTTAGTTATTTAGGGGACACGAGAAAACGTTGGCCAATTGAATTGAACCCCACGTGACTTCTCATAGCCAATTGATTCTGGTAACAAGTGGTAAATTTTGTGGCTCGGAAAGGCTGCCAGACGACTGAAAGTTTGAGCTTGCAAAGGAATCAATAAACCCACACTAGTGATCCAACCAATCAGAGGCAGAGGAGGGCGGGACTATAGCCCCAAATAGCCACAGTGGGGAAAATTACTCAATCAACGTTTAGCTAAACTCAACCAAAATTCCTTCTTTTGTTAAAAGTGACTATGAGACAAGAAGAACACAAAAAAACATTCAGGAGATGAAAATATGTCATAAAGCAGCACTGTTATTTTTTCATAAATTAGAAAATTCGATAATTTTATGCTCAGTTTGATGTCACAGAACAATACATTTGTGAAAGGTTTTTGAATTTTTCTGAATTAATTGTGTTTGTTTAAAATAGCCAACACTGAAATTTTTTATTTGAGATAAATTGTAAGACTTTATAATCTTCTGGACCGTCGCTTCCAAAAAAATGTTAATGGACTTCTTTAAATTTTTGTTGAATAGCCCTGCCATAATCAGCTTTTTCATGGTTAAAAGTTGCTGGAGAAGACTTGCCCAGTGATTTTGTCCACTGTTGCTCAGAGGTGTTTGTAAAAAGTACAATGAAGATTGTGCATCATTTTTTACTTTTGTTTAGAACATTTTAGTTTAATAAAAAAAGAAAACAATGATGGTGTTTGTGTGTTTTGTGACCATACAGACCACCATGGCCCCTGGCATTGCTTCAAAAACTCTACCTCTGGTGCTGAGAGCTGCCACACCAACCTCACCCATCATCATGACTCCAGCACCTACCATCACCGTGGTTACAGCCCTTGGCAGCACACTCTTGGCAAGTCCACCAAGCTCAGATCCTCAAACATCCCCAGTAAACTTCCAACCACTCATTCAGCCAGCCAATCACGGAGCAGAGCCACTGCGGGTCCTATCCAATACCACACTTGTTGTAAGTGTATGTTTTTTTTTTTTTTCAATTATTAAATATTCTTATTTTCACGTTGCTTAAAGGATAGAGAGCTAGCACCACAGAAAGTGTTTGATTTTATTCCCAAAAAAGAAATGTTGGGGATTTGAACAGTTGGTTTGAATCTTCCAAGTCTATAATTGTACATTTAGAATAATCGGTCTCTTGTTTGGTTTTTATGTGAGATGGAATGCAATTAGGAATGGAATCAGGAAGTCAGGGTGGGTAGTCTTGGTTGCAAATTAAAGCATTTGTTGAATGTAGATGGCTCAACTTTTATTTACAGATTTATTTTCCAGGAAGAGTCTGTGTTTTCCCATTATCAGCAAACTGCATCAACGACAATTATATGCAGGTTTTCTTTCACAGTAGATAGCAGCCAACCTCAAACAGGGGCTCATAGACACCATACACTGCCTCACATGTTCCACCCACAGTTCTTCATAGACCGTCTCAAATATACATCTCTACAATATTTGGACCATGTGAAGGCAGACTGGTTCCCTGCACAGTTCCACTGATGCATGTAAACAATGCACAGGTTACCCTTGACATTGATGATATAAAAACATTCATACTAGAAGAACTTTCATCAGACTTCTCAAATGGTGAAATATTTTTGAACGATCCAAGGGGTCGAGCACCTTTGAGTAATATGTTGCACTATGCATTATGACCAAAGGAAAAAAAAATCGTTGTCAGTTAGTTATAACTTGCACCATATTTTAATGTTGCTTACACTAACATTGCTGCATATATTTGTTCAGACATGGCAAGTTTTAACCTGATCAGACATTGTTTGGCTGGGTTATTAACAGCTTCCTGTTTATTGCAAAATTTCAACTTTCGAGGGCTGCCGTGCGCACATAGTTTAACAAAGTTTAAAAAAAGCTTTACAATTTAGCATCCCACGTGACTTAAGATAGAGTTTAGAGATAAAATCTCTAGGAGGAGTAAGTTGAAGTATGACAAGCAAACATGCCCATTTTTAAAAGTTTTTGCTAAATTGCACACTTCCTGTCAAGTTTGGAAATGCGATCAATATTACTAATATTCAAGTCTTGGCACCCTTCACATGTGTGCCAAATTTCATTCACCTACAACAAACTGTTAATGCACCATAAGCTGACGTGTTAAGTAGTGGCCTTTTCAATCAGCCTTTTCACCAGTTCTGACATGTTTGCAAAATTCAATGCTTTTTCCAGCACATTTAGCCCCTGAAAAATGCGCCAGTGGCTCATAAAACAAAAATACTCTGAGCAGTTACAATAGGGTTCTATGCACCTTCGGTGCTCATGCCATAAAATTACACATGCATATGAAATACTGATGTTCTGGATTATATTTACATTACATTAATAGAACAAGCTGTAGCTTTGGTTTTCTTTTGCTCTCACACAAACATGATGCAGATCAAAGTTCAGAGTTCACTGTTTGCTTTTACTTGGGGTTCCAGACCTCTTTAATTCAATACATGTCACTGACCCTGTAAACATCCAAATGTTACCTATATGATTGCACTGGTGGCCAGTATGAAGTCTAGCTGTTGAGCAATGCGACGTGTGAAGAAACTAAGATGGTTAAATTTACTAAGCATAAAAAGCTTTTATGCTGGACAGGTTAGCGATGTATGGGTATCTAAAAGGGCGGTCTTGTCACAGGTTCAAGCTGCCCCCCAACCAATCAAAGTTCCACAGTTTGTCCCACCAACCAGACAGACCACTCGACCAGCCACTCTACCACAGGTTTGTTTCCATAGAAACCCTCTACTCCTAAATGCCTGGCTGGATTAGCGAAAACCCCTCACTGCTGAGTGTTACTGTGCATCTGTGTGTCTTGGATTTTTTTTCTGCATTGTATTATTGCGCTGGATTTAATTTCTGTGTGCTTGGACCGTGGTGACATTTGCAGTCCCTGCTTTGGATGTTGATTTTGACCCTTACAGTACATTGATCCCTCACCTTGAAATCTCTCCGGCTGAAATTTGTGCTGTTTCATTGTGTTAAACATTGTCTGCTTTTGTGAGTTGCTATATGCCAAGCTTTACAGGTTTGTTTATATTTGAGGCACTACCATTCAAAGGTTCTGGGTTTTTCAAAAGGCTACTCTTACAGTTAATAATAATAAATTACAGATAAATTTGCTTAGTGTAAGAAATAAAAAAAATGTATTTGATTAACCTCTTAAGCCCGAGAGTCCCCGGTACCGGGGACTTGCCCCCTTGTGCGTTACATTTTCACTCATAGCTCACGAACCCTGAGAATAACCCACACATATTAAATACTGTTGTGTTCAGCGGAAACTCCTCTAAAAACGTATCTAATTCAATTTCATATCCGTTAACCACAGCTCGAACGCCATGCAAATAAACAACAACATGTCCGGAGTATAATTCATGACCACGTTTTTGTTTATGTGCGATATGTATCCACAATATAAACGGAAACACCCAAACCATTACATTCAAATGAAAGCTAACAACCAGCTGAATCCAGTGATATGCAACTCATTAACATTGCATGAAGTATTTCAGAGCAGGGAGCGAAAGTTCCACGAAAAAACGCCAGCGAAAACCAAGCAAGCATGTAAATCTTGTCTTACCTTTGCCGTTTTTTCAACAAAAAGTTATTTCCATAGCGATAAAAGTCGTTTGTTGTTATGTCCGGTCGATAGCTTCGTGCAAACACCATTTTGGATTGTTTCTTTAGCTTTGTGGCGTCATTACGTCACCAAATATGGAATGACTCCCCGTGCGTAAGAGGTGGTCTCTCCACGCTGCGCGTCGTGTGATTCGTCGGCGATCCCGTCAGTCTCAAAATGGTTGAGCTGATTGGTTTCCATAGAATCAGAGCTTTCCGTCGATATATAGATCTTCTGGATTGGACAGATGGTCGGGGGGGTAGGGACACGCAGAAGCTCGACGTCAAAGCGTTTGTGAGTGAAACGTTCCCAAAAGCGCAGCAAGATGGCGTAAATGAGCTTCTACCCCCCTTTTACAGCGTTTCTTTAGGAGTTTTTTTTGCTGAAATCATGTCCCATAAGCAAGAAAAGAAGACTATGAACGTAGCTGAAGCTTTGGACAAGATTTTTTCCATATTTCAATTATTGTGCCAAATTGTGCCAAACTGTGCCAACATGGATTACGCCTGAACTTTGTTCAATCAAAACCTTTACAGAATATTGGTTTCTTGTAGTATGAACACCAAACTTGCTACAGATGTTCTTGACATGTAGTGGTTACAATTGATTGTGTTTATTTGCTTAGTTATAAGTAAAATAAGGAGATATTGGAGGAAACATGTGTTTTTTTTTTAGGCGGAGTTAATTTTTTGGCCATTCCAACATCAATTACTCTTACCCAGTGTTCTTGACTGTCAAATTAACTCATCCACACCACTCCCCAAGAACCTATCTTCATTTTGATACCAAGATTTGCAGTTTAGGCCTTGTAAAAGCTGAGAAATGCCTTAAAAAGTAAA
>SRMA01023907.1:0-10388 GCA_007224835.1 Danionella cerebrum
TTTATTCTCTCTCTAAGATGCCTTTTAACACAATAAAACTGCTCAAAAATGATGCGCTGGCATCACATGATCTGTATTTTGACATGGCACTTTTTGACGGAATATTTGCTCTTTTTCCGGGTTCTTGAGAACTATGGATCAATCTACACTTCGGAAGTGTAGCGCATGATTTCAGATTATTTTATTCTCTTTCTGAGATGCCTTTTAACACAATAAACTGCTCAAAATGATGAGCTGGCATCACATGATCTGTATTTTGACATGGCACTTTTTGACGGAATATTTGCTCTTTTTCCGGTTCTTGAGAACTATGGATCAATCTACACTTCGAAGTGTAGCGCATGATTTCAGATTATTTTATTCTCTTTCTGAGATGCCTTTAACACAATAAAACTGCTCAAAATGATGCGCTGGCATCACATGATCTGTATTTTGACATGGCACTTTTTGACGGAATATTTGCTCTTTTTCCGGTTCTTGAGAACTGGATCAATCTACACTTCGGAAGTGTAGCGCATGATTTCAGATTATTCTCTTCTCTTTCTGAGATGCCTTTTAACACAATAAAACTGCTCAAAATGATGCGCTGGCATCACATGATCTGTATTTTGACATGGCACTTTTTGATTGAATATTTGCTCTTTTTCCGGTTCTTGAGAACTATGGATCAATCTACACTTCGGAAGTGTAGCGCATGATTTCAGATTATTTATTCTCTTTCTGAGATGCCTTTTAACACAGTAAAACTGCTCAAAATGATGCGCTGGCATCACATGATCTGTATTTGGGCATGGCACTTTTTGACGGAATAATTACTCTTTTTCCGGTTCTTGATGTGGCCGCGCCAGGCCAGCGCCGAACCAGCCCGGGGGCACAGATTTGTTGGTCTCCTGGTATCAGGAGGGAGCAGTGTCAAATATATATATTTTTGACAAAGGAGAGTCCAGAATTTTAGCAAGTGGATTTAAACAATTTGACCAATAAACTAAAAGGGCACGCAGACACGTGAAGCCGGGTAAAAGTAAGGGCAAGAGGCGGGGGTCAGAATTAGACAATTTTTATTAAATGTGAAAATACTAATTAAAAATGTACGTGCTAGGCTATTTAAAAGAGAGACTGAATGAGCTCTCGCTCTCGGGACTGGTAGCGGGTGGAGCAGCCGGCAGCAGTGCCTTACTAGACGCCAACGCCCACACTCACACAGCAATCCTCCCCCGGACGGGAAAACAGCACAAGACCCCAAACCCCAAAATCACTCGTGGTCACAGCACTCGCCACCCTAAGATTGGCTCCACTGACCCGCTGCTCCACGCGACACCAGCACCCTGTAAAAAAAAGGCACAACTCACACACACACACACACACACACACACACACACACGCGCGCACACAATTGCTTAAAAACAAATAATCCAGCACATAAGAGTTCACTATAATTGTATAAAAACGGAATATCCAGGTGGGCAGGGAAGAGAAACCTTAGTCCACAGTTAGAAAGCACGTTGGAGAGGTTAGTCCTGAGTTGCAGAACCACAGCTTGTAGAGCGGGTATAAGTTGTTTGTGTTCTCCACTCAGGCAGCCACAGCCACAGCCGCAGCAGCGCTGGCAACCACGGGGAAGCCTCAAATCAGTGACGCAATAGGGGAATCCCACCCGTGCTTCCGGGTCAGCAAAGCAGCAGTGTCTATAACTAACTAGGGCAGACTTTTCAGGCGAGGTTTGTTGGCGGAGGCTCCTCTGAGCTCCGAGCAGAGGCTCTTTTGCACGCCAGTGAATGATTGATCGCCACGCCTGAAGCAGAGATTACAGGTGTGTTTACAGCCGAGACGCCGATCAGCACACGCAGCCACCGCGCAGAAAGCAATACTGTTGCGATCTAGCAATGATACGGTCGGGAAACAATCCTGGCACACGAAGCCGGCACCCATGGGAACACACGGAGGGATCGAAAATAGGAGTCCCTTTATATGGCAAATTGAGGAACGCCATTGGCTAGCGGTATTTAATTGAATAATCAGCGCCAAGCGAAATTCATCATACCACATTGAGAACTATGGATCAATCTACACTTCGGAAGTGTAGCGCATGATTTCAGATTATTATTTTATTCTCTTTCTGAGATGCCTTTTAACACAATAAAACTGCTCAAAATGATGCGCTGGCATCATCTGTATTTTACATGGCACTTTTTGACGGAATATTTGCTCTTTTTCCGGTTCTTGAGAACTATGGATCAAACTTAACATCTAAAGTGTAGCGCATGATTTCAGATTATTTTATTCTCTTTCTGAGATGCCTTTTAACACAATAAAATTGCTCAAAATTATGCGCTGGCATCACATGATCTGTATTTTGACATGGCACTTTTTGACGGAATATTTGCTCGTTTTCCGGTTCTTGAGAACTGTGGATCAATCTACACTTCGGAAGTGTAGCGCATGATTTCAGATTATTTTATTCTCTTCCTGAGATGCCCTTTAACACAATAAAACTGCTCAAAATGATGCGCTGGCATCACATGATCTGTATTTGACATGGCACTTTTTGACGGAATATTTGCTCTTTTTCCGGTTCTTGAGAACTATGGATCAATCTACACTTCGGAAGTGTAGCGCATGATTTCAGATTATTTTTATTCCCTTTCTGAGATGCCTTTTAACACAATAAAACTGCTCAAAATGATGCGCTGGCATCACATGATCCGTATTTTGACATGGCACTTTTTAACGGAATATTTGCTCGTTTTTCCGGTTCTTGAGAACTATGGATCAATCTACACTTCGGAAGTGTAGCGCATGATTTCAGATTATTTTATCTTCTTTCTGAGATGCCTTTTAACACAATAAAACTGCTCAAAATGATGCGCTGGCATCACATGATCTGTATTTTGACATGGCACTTTTTGACGGAATATTTGCTCTTTTTCCGGGTTCTTGAGAACTATGGATCAATCTACACTTCGTAAGTGTAGCGCATGATTTCAGATTATTTTATTCTCTTTCTGAGATGCCTTTTAACACAATAAAACTGCTCAAAATGATGCCATGGCATCACATGATCTGTATTTTGACATGGCACTTTTTGACGGAATATTTGCTCTTTTTTTTAATGATGCGGCGACCACCGAGATCTACACTTCGGAAGTGTAGCGCATGATTTCAGATTATTTTATTCTCTTCCTGAGATGCCTTTTCACACAATAAAACTGCTCAAAATGATGCGCTGGCATCACATGATCTGTATTGTGACATGGCACTTTTTAATGGAATATTTGCTCTTTTTCCGGTTCTTGAGAACTATGGATCAATCTACACTTCGGAAGTGTAGCGCATGATTTCAGATTATTTTATTCTCTTCTGAGATGCCTTTTAACACAATAAAACTGCTCAAAATGATGCGCTGGCATCACATGATCTGTATTTTGACATGGCACTTTTTTGACGGAATAATTGCTCTTTTTCCGGTTCTTGAGAACTATGGATCAATCTACACTTCGGAAGTGTAGCGATGATTTCAGATTATTTTATTCTCTTTCTGAGATGCCTTTTAACACAATAAAACTGCTCAAAATGATGCGCTGGCATCACATGATTCGTATTTTGACATGGCACTTTTTGACGGAATATTTGCTCTTTTTCCGGTTCTTGAGAACTATGGATCAATCTACACTTCGAAGTGTAGCGCATGATTTCAGATTATTTTATTCTCTTTCTGAGATGCCTTTTAACACAATAAAATTGCTCAAAATGATGCGCTGGCATCACATGATCTGTATTTGGACATGGCACTTTTTGACGGAATAATTACTCTTTTTCCGGTTCTTGATGTGGCCGCGCCAGGCCAGCGCCGAACCAGCCCGGGGGCACAGATTTGCTGGTCTCCTGGTATCAGGAGGGAGGAGTGTCAAATATATATATTTTTGACAAAGGAGAGTCCAGAATTTTAGCAAGTGGATTTAAACAATTTGACCAATAAACCAAAAGGGCACGCAGACACGTGAAGCCGGGTAAAAGTAAGGGCAAGAGGCGGGGATCAGAATTAGACAATTTTTATTAAATGTGAAAATACTAATTAAAAATGTACGTGCTAGGCTATTTAAAAGAGAGACTGAATGAGCTCTCGCTCTCGGGGCTGGTAGCGGGTGGAGCAGCCGGCAGCAGGGCCTTACTAGACGCCAACGCCCACACTCACACAGCAATCCTCCCCACGACAGGGAAACAGCACAAGGCACCAAACCAGAAATCACTCGTGGTCACAGCACTCGCCACCCTAAGATTGGCTCCACTGACCCGCTGCTCCACGCGACACCAGCACCCTGTAAAAAAAGGCACAGCTCACACACACACACACGCGCGCACACAATTGCTTAAAAACAAATAATCCAGCACATAAGAGTTCACTATTATTGTATAAAAACGGAATATCCAGGTGGGCAGGGAAGAGAAACCTTAGTCCACAGTTAGAAAGCACGTTGGAGAGGTTAGTCCTGAGTTGCAGAACCACAGCTTGTAGAGCGGGTATAAGTTGTTTGTGTTCTCCACTCAGGCAGCGCCACAGCCGCAGCAGCGCTGGCAACCACGGGGAAGCCTCAAATCAGTGACGCAATAGGGGAATCCCACCCGTGCTTCCGGGTCAGCAAAGCAGCAGTGTCTATAACTAATTAGGGCAGACTTTTCAGGCGAGGTTTGTTGGCGGAGGCTCCTCTGAGCTCCGAGCAGAGGCTCTTTTGCACGCCAGTGAATGATTGATCGCTACGCCTGAAGCAGAGATTACAGGTGTGTTTACAGCCGAGACGCCGATCAGCACACGCAGCCACCGCGCAGAAAGCAATACTGTTGCGATCTAGCAATGATACGGTCGGGAAACGATCCTGGCACACGAAGCCGGCACCCATGGGAACACACGGAGGGATCGAAAATAGGAGTCCCTTTATATGGCAAATTGTGGAACGCCATTGGCTAGCGGTATTTAATTGAATAATCAGCGTCAAGCGAAATTCATCATACCACATTGAGAACTATGGATCAAACTAAACCTCTATAGTAAAGCGCATGATTTCAGATTATTTTATTCTCTTTCTGAGATGCCTTTTAACACAATAAAACTGCTCAAAATGATCGCTGGCATCACATGATCTGTATTTTGACATGGCACTTTTTGACGGAATATTTGCTCTTTTTCCGGTTCTTGAGAACTATGGATCAAACTGAACATCTATAGTGTAGCGCATGATTTCAGATGATTTTATTCTCTTTCTGAAATGCCTTTTGACACAATAAAACTGGTCAAAATGATGCGCTGGCATCACATGATCTGTATTTGGACTTGGCACTTTGCCACAGAATATTTGCTCGTTTTCCCGGTGCTTGAGAACTATGGATCCAACTAAACTTCTATAGTGTAGCGCATGATTTCAGATGTGTTTATTCTCTTTCTGAAATGCCTTTTTGACACATTAAATCTGCTCAAAATGATGCGCTGGCATCACATGATCTGTATTTTGACATGGCACTTTTTGACGGAATATTTGCTCTTTTTCCGGTTCTTGAGAACTATGGATCAATCTACACTTCGGAAGTGTAGCGCATGATTTCAGATTATTTTATTCTCTTTCTGAGATGCCTTTTAACACAATAAAACTGCTCAAAATGATGCGCTGGCATCACATGATCTGTATTTGGACATGGCACTTTTTGACGGAATAATTACTCTTTTTCCGGTTCTTGATGTGGCCGCGCCAGGCCAGCGCCGAACCAGCCCGGGGGCACAGATTTGTTGGTCTCCTGGTATCAGGAGGGAGGAGTGTCAAATATATATATTTTTGACAAAGGAGAGTCCAGAATTTTAGCAAGTGGATTTAAACAATTTGACCAATAAACCAAATGGGCACGCAGACACGTGAAGCCGGGTAAAAGTAAGGGCAAGAGGCGGTGGTCAGAATTAGACAATTTTTATTAAATGTGAAAATACTAATTAAAAATGTACGTGCTAGGCTGTTTAAAAGAGAGACTGAATGAGCTCTCGCTCTCGGGACTGGTAGCGGGTGGAGCAGCCGGCAGCAGGGCCTTACTAGACGCCAACGCCCACACTCATACAGCAATCCTCCCCCGGACGGGAAAACAGCACTCGCCACCCTAAGATTGGCTCCACTGACCCGCTGCTCCACGCGACACCAGCACCCTGTAAAAAAAGCCACAACTCACACACACACACACACACACACACACACACACACGCGCACACAATTGCTTAAAAACAAATAATCCAGCACATAAGAGTTCACTATAATTGTATAAAAACGGAATATCCAGGTGGGCAGGGAAGAGAAACCTTAGTCCACAGTTAGAAAGCACGTTGGAGAGGTTAGTCCTGAGTTGCAGAACCACAGCTTGTAGAGCGGGTATAAGTTGTTTGTGTTCTCCACTCAGGCAGCGCCACAGCCGCAGCAGCGCTGGCAACCACGGGGAAGCCTCAAATCAGTGACGCAATAGGGGAATCCCACCCGTGCTTCCGGGTCAGCAAAGCAGCAGTGTCTATAACTAATTAGGGCAGACTTTTCAGGCTAGGTTTGTTGGTGGAGGCTCCTCTGAGCTCCGAGCAGAGGCTCTTTTGCACGCCAGTGAATGATTGATCGCTACGCCTGAAGCAGAGATTACAGGTGTGTTTACAGCCGAGACGCCGATCAGCACACGCAGCCACCGCGCAGAAAGCAATACTGTTGCGATCTAGCAATGATACGGTCGGGAAACGATCCTGGCACACGAAGCCGGCACCCATGGGAACACACGGAGGGATCGAAAATAGGAGTCCCTTTATATGGCAAATTGTGGAACGCCATTGGCTAGCGGTATTTAATTGAATAATCAGCGCCAAGCGAAATTCATCATACCACATTGAGAACTATGGATCAAACTAGACCTCTATAGTAAAGCGCATGATTTCAGATTATTTTATTCTCTTTCTGAGATGCCTTTTAACACAATAAAACTGCTCAAAATGATCGCTGGCATCACATGATCTGTATTTTGACATGGCACTTTTTGACGGAATATTTGCTCTTTTTCCGGTTCTTGAGGACTATGGATCAAACTTAACATCTAAAGTGTAGCGCATGATTTCAGATTATTTTATTCTCTTTCTGAGATGCCTTTTAACACAATAAAACTGCTCAAATGATGCGCTGGCATCACATGATCTGTATTTGGACATGGCACTTTTTGACGGAATATTTGCTCTTTTTCCGGTTCTTGAGAACTATGGATCAATCTACACTTCGGAAGTGTAGCGCTGATTTCAGATTATTTTATTTTCTTTCTGAGATGCCTTTTAACACAATAAAACTGCTCAAAATGATGCGCTGGCATCACATGATCTGTATTTTGACATGGCACTTTTTGACGGAATATTTGCTCTTTTTCTGGTTCTTGAGAACTATGGATCAATCTACACTTCGGAAGTGTAGCGCATGATTTCAGATTATTTTATTCACTTTCTGAAATGCCTTTTGCCACAATAAAACTGGTCAAAATGATGCGCTGGCATCACATGATCTGTATTTTGACATGGCACTTTTTGACGGAATATTTGCTCATTTTCCGGCTCTTGAGAACTATGGATCAATCTACACTTCGGAAGTGTAGCGCATGATTTCAGATTATTTTATTCTCTTTCTGAGATGCCTTTTAACACAATAAAAACTGCTCAAAATGATGCGCTGGCATCACATGATCTGTATTTTGACATGGCACTTTTTGACGGAATATTTGCTCTTTTTCCCGTTCTTGAGAACTATGGATCAATCTACACTCCGGAAGTGTAGCGCATGATTTCAGATTATTTTATTCTCTTTCTGAGATGCCTTTTAACACAATAAAACTGCTCAAAATGATGCGATGGCATCACATGATCTGTATTTTGACATGGCACTTTTTAACGGAATATTTGCTCTTTTTTCCGGTTCTTGAGAACTATGGATCAATCTACACTTCGGAAGTGTAGCGATGATTTCAGATTATTTTATTCTCTTTCTGAGATGCCTTTTAACACAATAAAACTGCTCAAAATGATGCGCTGGCATCATGATCTGTATTTTGACATGGCACTTTTTAACGGAATATTTGCTCTTTTTCCGGTTCTTGAGAACTATGGATCAATCTACACTTCGAAGTGTAGCGCATGATTTCAGATTATTTTATTCTCTTTCTGAGATGCCTTTTAACACAATAAACTGCTCAAAATGATGCGCTGGCATCACATGATCTGTATTTTGACATGGCACTTTTGACGGAATATTTGCTCTTTTTCCGGTTCTTGAGAACTATGGATCAATCTACACTTCGGAAGTGTAGCGCATGATTTCAGATTTTTTATTCTCTTTCTGAGATGCCTTTTAACACAATAAAACTGCTCAAAATGATGCGCTGGCATCACATGATCTGTATTTAGACATGGCACTTTTTGACGAAATATTTGCTCTTTTTCCGGTTCTTGAGAACTATGGATCAATCTACACTTCGGAAGCGTAGCGCATGATTTCAGATTATGTTATTCTCTTTCTGAGATGCCTTTTAACACAATAAAACTGCTCAAAATGATGCGCTGGCATCACATGATCTGTATTTGACATGGCACTTTTTAACGGAATATTTGCTCTTTTTCCGGTTCTGGAGAACTATGGATCAATCTACACTTCGGAAGTGTAGCGCACGATTTCAGATTATTTTATTCTCTTTCTGAGATGCCTTTTAACACAATAAAAACTGCTCAAAATGATGCGCTGGCATCACATGATCTGTATTTTGACATGGCACTTTTTAACGGAATATTTGCTCTTTTTCCGGTTCTTGAGACCTAAGGATCAATCTACACTTCGGAAGTGTAGCGCATGATTTCAGATTATTTTATTCTCTTTCTGAGATGCCTTTTAACACAATAAAACTGCTCAAAATGATGCGCTGGCATCACATGATCTGTATTTTGACATGGCACTTTGTGACGGAATATTTGCTCTTTTTCCGGTTCTTGAGAACTATGGATCAATCTACACTTCGGAAGTGTGGCGCTTGATTTCAGATTATTTTATTCTCTTTCTGAGATGCCTTTTAACACAATAAATCTGCTCAAAATGATGCGCTGGCATCACATGATCTGTATTTTGACATAGCACTTTTTGACGGAATATTTGCTCGTTTTCCCGGTGCTTGAGAACTATGGATCCAACTAAACTTCTATAGTGTAGCATGATTTCAGATTATTTTATTCTCTTTCTGAGATGCCTTTTAACACAATAAAACTGCTCAAAATGATGCGCTGGCATCACATGATCTGTATTTTGACATGGCACTTTTTAGCGGAATATTTGCTCTTTTTCCGGTTCTTGAGAACTAAGGATCAATCTACACTTCGGAAGTGTAGCGCATGATTTCAGATTATTTTATTCTCTTTCTGAGATGCCTTTTAACCCAATAAACTGCTCAAAATGATGCGCTGGCATCACATGATCTGTATTTTGACATAGCACTTTTTGACGGAATATTTGCTCGTTTTCCCGGTGCTTGAGAACTATGGATCCAACTAAACTTCTATAGTGTAGCATGATTTTAGATGATTTTATTCTCTTTCTGAAATGCCTTTTTGACACAATAAATCTGCTCAAAATGATGCGCTGGCATCACATGATCTGTATTTTGACATGGCACTTTTTAACGGAATATTTGCTCTTTTTCCGGTTCTTCAGAACTATGGATCAATCTACACTTCGGAAGTGTAGCGCATGATTTCAGATTATTTTATTCTCTTTCTGAGATGCCATTTAACACAATAAACTGCTCAAAATGATGCGCTGGCATCACATGATCTGTATTTTGACATGGCACTTTTTGACGGAATATTTGCTCTTTTTCCGGTTCTTGAGAACTAAGGATCAATCTACACTTCGGAAGTGTAGCACATGATTTCAGATTATTTTATTCTCTTTCTGAGATGCTTTTAACACAATAAAACTGCTCAAAATGATGCGCTGGCATCACATGATCTGTATTTTGACATGGCACTTTTTGACGGAATATTTGCTCTTTTTCCGGTTCTTGAACTATGGATCAATCTACACTTCGGAAGTGTAGCGCATGATTTCAGATTATTTTATTCGCTGTCTGAGAGGCCTTTTAACACAATAAAACTGCTCAAAATGATGCGCTGGCATCACATGATCTGTATTCTGACATGGCACTTTTTGACGGAATATTTGCTCTTTTTCCGGTTCTTGAGAACTATGGATCAATCTACACTTCGGAAGTCCGGGTACGGCGCAGGACCCATGCTTGCGATGGCAGCCTGTGAAAGGAACAGTGGCACGCTCCTTCCCTCCGTAGTGCTAGGGTCTTCTCCC
>SRMA01023908.1:0-117619 GCA_007224835.1 Danionella cerebrum
TTGTTGGAAACAGAATCAAGGGTTGAAAACGATTCCACAGAATGCACGTAGGAACAAAAATAAAAATAAGGAGCAGCTCAAGCATTGTTTTTCATTCAAGATGAAAAGGAATTCACTTAAAGATCGGAGTTCAAAACAGGAATGCAAAACATTATTTTGTTGACTGTGGGGTCAAGAATGTTCAAAAAGAATAAAAAAGGTAAAAATAAAAATAAAAAGATTTTCTCAGGCACAGCGATCCAGATCTGTACAATCTGCAGTTTTGGGGGGTAAAAAAGGATTCCCTTCTCTTGATAGTTAAAAAAAACTCAGTAATAACAAAACTCTCTCTAAACTAGATTACGCTCCTAGAAATTTAGTGTTTGCCCTTCTCCCAGAATGGGTGGCACTACAGCAACAACGCTATAATTTTGGACTCTCCTCTGCCCTTCTCCCAGAGCGGGTGGCACTATAACAACAATGGTTTGCAGTCAGATAATCGGCAAATCGACAAGCAGCGCAGTCACGTCCACAAGTAATCAACCAACAACTTCAAATAATCCAAAAATTAAACTTTCTAAGGTAAAAGTAATCCACCCCAAAATTCTTAGTCAAAAGTCCATTATTCAGTCAAAAGTCACGTCAAGGATCCATTAAAGCTTTTGTTGTTCTTCTCCGGAGTTCACTGTTTGGCCTTAAATAATATAATTCTATTTTTAAATTCAAACTATTATTTTGGTATAATTATTATACTATTATAATCTCTTATAATTATTATTAATGATTTTCTTCTCATGCTCATATATAAAGAAATTAGCAATTTTCCCCTAAATTTGCTTATGATCTGTGTGATTCTCTTTGAGAGGGATGCATGCTGCACGGCGCCCAGAACACTACAACACAGACTCCGTCACTGTCAAGATTTCAACCTTAAGAAACCCAAAATCATTCACACACTTCCATTCACTCGAGGCTCTGGTCTGCAGTGTGTATGTTTCAGAGAGCTGAACACATTTCTGTGAAAGCAAAATCAGCTTAATGCACTCAAATCTCACCCTGAGCCTCTGTGTCTCAGTGAAGATTGAAAGTCTTATTTTACTCTATCTAATGAATTTGAATCGGTGATCACTCGAGTTCAAAAAAGCTGAGCAAAAAAGTCTCTTTGCGATACACACAGCAGATACGTATAGAAAGGGATCGATGTAAAGTGTCAACATATCAGTTGATATAATAAGAGACCTACACGTCCCTGAATCAACAACCACAACAACCAACAAATTCTTTCCCTCAGTCTAAAAATGTTAGTAATGATGTTCTTTAAAAGACCTCTCCTTTTTTTTTTTTTTATAGAGAGGTCTGTGTAACGTTTTCAGAAAGAGAAACGGTCATAGATTCATTCAAAGGCATGTGAGGAGATTTCATCTCACCATTTGCTGTCTGGAAGCCCCTCTCCCTCTCACCAGCCACCCCCTGTCACTTCCTCTGGCAACACTCTGGTCCACTGGTTATCACCGGTTGGTCAAGCTCTGGAAGCAGTCTTTCTCTTGTAGATTTCTTGATCCGTTGATAAGTCTTTCTCTTGTCGGTTTCTTGATCCGCCGATGACCAGTACTTTCTCTTGGCCTCACGCCCAGATGCCGTGAGTTCGGCAGAAGACAGTTCTGTGTTTTTGAGCATTTCTCTGTGTGTATGTGTGTGCTCAAGGGCCGCTTGATCAGGAGGCAGCTGAAATGGTGTGTGTTCAGCTTGAAAATGTTCATCTCTGTCCTGGCTGAGCGTTCTCAGGTTTCACTCAGCAATGTCCAGTTCCGTCTCTTTCATACAAGCAAAGAAAGAGGGTTTTCGAGGTATGAGTTGGATGGTAAAGGTCAGTTTTTCACAGGCAGGAGCCCATTCCAGGCTGCTTTGAGTCTCATGAATCTGTGAAAAGGATTTAGAAGAAACTTTCTCTCAGTTCATCTCGGGATGTCCGTCCGCAGCTCTTCCGCTGACTGGGCACTCTTCCCGCTGACAGATGTTATGACAAGTACCATCCGCTGTTTCTCAGTTCATGATATTCGTCAGGGCACAACTCACACACAAGCGCTTTGATGTCAGATGAGATTCATGTCTCAGACCCGTTCCTGGAGATGTTCAGCGTCAGGGCGAAGGAAGGGTTAGCGTTTTCTGCAGCTGGACTGGTCAGATTCGCACATCCCCAGCCTCTCCCGAGCTTGAAGAGCCGTGCCTCTGGTCTGGTTCGGACTGAAGTCTTCAAGACCTGATGTCTTGCGCACTACTTCCGACAGTGTAGGTGGCGGGCGAGGAGGAGAGAACATACCATCGAGCTCTGGGTCTCTCAGAATGTTCTCAGAGACGGAAAGAAAGGTTCTCCGTTAGTAATTTCATTGTTATTCACAGAGCCTCCTGATTTTAAAGGAATATCTGCTACAACACTCACATCAAAACTCTTGCCGCCAACTCTCTTCGGGCACACACAGGATTTACCGGCACTCCACTTCAATCCCACAACCTCAGTTTTCAAGCAACCACTGATTCAAGTTTTCAAAGAACAGCCGATTCTCACAAAAACCTCCTCGTTCTGGGAAACCACATGTATCCACCCAAAGATGAATTGTTTCAAGCTTTCTTAGAATTTGTCTACATGAATCTAAAATTTGGGTGAGTTAAAAATCTTTCAATATTATCATCTTATGGTGTTTTTCTCTTTACTGTTGGTTTTGCCCATTTTATAGTTTCAATAATATCCCCGGCAGCCTCTTTTTCACACAACAGAAAGAATTTTACTCTCCCTCCCTTCTCTTTACACACACACTCCCGCACTCAGAAGAAAAAGGAGAAAGATGAGAGATGGAAAGATTTGCAATCTCTTTTTTTTTCTTTTAATTTTCAGAACGTTCCCTATTTTCTCTTGGTTAACCTTTTTGGCTGTCTGATGTTAAAAAGCAGTCCCAGACTGCTGAGCGAACGCTTCGGGCCCCTTCAAGTCGAATGCAGTCCCGGACTTTTCAACTTGGTACCGACAGTCCCTGACTGTCTCGGACCCCGTCGGCTTGGCAAAAAGCAGTCCCAGACTGCAAAGACAGTCCCTGACTGTCTCGGCCCCTTCAAGTCGACGAAAGCAGTCCCAGACTGCTAGAGGATCTTCTCGGGCCTCGCCAACTTGGCAAAAAACAGTCCCTGACTGTTTTGTTAAATTTAATTTATTTTTATCTTTTTGTCTGCCCTCTTCAAGTTGACGAAAGCAGTCCCGGACTGCTAAAAGTTGTTATCGGGCCCTGTCAACTTGGCAAAAAACAGTCCCTGACTGCTTTTATATATTTACATTTTTTATCTGGCCCCTTCAAATTGACGAGAGCAGTCCCTGACTGCTAGAAGATCCTATCAGGCCTCGTCAATCTTGGCAAAGCAGTCCCAGACTGCAAGAAAACAGTCCCTGACTGTTTCGGTCCCTTCAAGTTGACGAAAGCAGTCCCAGACTGCTAAACGGTCCCCTGGACCAGAGCTCATAAGTTATCTTGCAATTGCTTTTAGAGTTTCCTAATTTGTTGAATTTAGCTTCTCTAATTTAAATTTGGTCTAAGTTAGTTAAAAGAACAGAATCGTCCCACTTGCCTCGTTCGATAAACCGCGTCACTGAACCGAGAAGAGTCGCTCGGGCTCCAAGGTCTTTCTATCTCTTGACCCCAGACCGGAAATTCTTAGCCGGGATGTGCGGCTGCTGGATCATTGGCCTCCTGGTTCTCGGTCAGTCTGAGCGGCCCCACGGGTTGGGCGCCAAGTGTGATGGAAGGACTCTGTTCCCTTCTGTCTCGAGACGAAGTTTTCCGGGGCCCCAGAGGTGACATGGAAAGAAGATCATGGAGATCATGCATCAACCAGTCACGAGTTTATTGGCAGTTTGTTCAGAGTTTTTATACAGTTCAGATCAGTGGGTGTTAACAAAGTTTTTACAAGAAAAGGGACGTGGGACATCATGTGCTTTCTTCAAGAAGATGCTGACTTCAGCATTCAGGAGCGGTGGGGGTGAGTGAGTCTCGTGAACCCAGGTCAGCCTGACCTTGGGCCTGTGTACGCCTGCGCACTCCTGAATGCAATGAAAAATGCTGCAGAGAAACTATAGGTTTCCTGTATCTGAATGTCTGTATTTGTATCACAGGCTCCACCCACTGTCAGGATGGCTCCATCCCATAGTCGAGACATCGAAACCAGTCTGCGTCTCGACTGAAAGGGAACTGTGTATACTTTTATGTGTGATGGGCAAAAACACGATTGAAAGTGAAAGCACCCTCTAGACTTTATTTCGTTTCTGGCGACGTTTAAACACTTTTTCTCGGTCCCTTGGCTCTGTGACGTCATCCCTCGCTGCGATTGGCTGGAGCTCAAAGAGTGGCGAGTTTGTTCGAGGAAGTCTTCAGTCCCTGTCACCACGAGATCTGCAATCCTGGAGTAAATGCTTATTACCAGTGCATTTTATTGTTACTATTTTATTCTTTCTGATTATATGAATTACTGTTGCGTTTGAAATTAAATGGCGAGCAGAGATGGCAAGTTCCCTTTCCCTTTCCAACCATATCCCATCCAGGAGAGCTTTATGGAGGCTCTCTACGCCGCTCTGGATCAGGGCAAAATAGGTATATTCGAGAGTCCCACCGGCACGGTCAGTCCCTCGTCTTCATTCTCTTTAACAGCCCGGGTGGTTAAAGGTTATTGCTCTTCTGTAGTGCCATGAAATGTTCATGTTCACAAAGCTCACTGTAAACATTTATCAGCACAAAACGTAGACATAGAAAAACATTGAAACAGTTCAAAACAATAATTTAAACAGTTCGAGACCGAATAATGAAAAGTGATTTCAATCTTTCTGGCTGTGCGTTTTGAGTCATTGTCACGTAGAAATACCCTTTACTTCAGGGGTGTCAAACTCATTTCCACAGAGGGCCACATTAGCATAATGGCTGTCCTCAAAGGGCCAGATGTAACTTATAAATGTAAAACAATCTAATCAAATGTAATGTAAAATAAATGTAACTACTCCTTAATGTTAAATAACTCATTATTTATAACTTATTCAAGTGACAATTCAGTTACATAGAAACAATTGTATGCTTGTTGTTCTGATATAAATCCTTTTGATTTTTGTCAGCTTATGAAAACCCACATAACTCCATTAATGAAGGATCAAACTGTCCAAGTGAATAAAGAAAAATAGCATTTTTGTCATTTGTTTAGCAAAAAAAAAAACACCCTCACAGACTGAAGACGATGCATATCGATCATCATCTTTTATCATCAGGCTCAAGAAACAGAACACAGATAAACTATTAGCTCCGCCCATTTCACATCTTGAAATTTATTTTAGCGTGAGAAATCACTCAAATGCGAGAGTCTTACGGGAAATGTGTGAGAGTTGGTAGCAGTTTCACTCGTGAGGATGGAGGCTAAAGGCATTTTGGGAAATGTAGGGTTTTTTTTCGTTTTCTTTTTATTTATTTTTTTTAGACACTCAAAACGTTTGAGCTCTCGCGGGCCACATTAGATTACATGGAGGGCCTTGAGTTTGACACGTGCTTTACATTGTTCTCATCTAAGAGTCTATGACTCAAGGCCCAGTATATCATCAGTTTTTGTTGTGTTCGAGTTGTCCTGTGTGTTTAAAAGAAAAGTACCGTAATTTCCCCAAGAGAAAGCTACATTCACAGAAGATCTGTGATTACCGGTAGTTCTATGAGATGTTTGGGACAGTCTACTAGTCAAGTTCCTTAAAAAAAACTGTGTACCTAGAAGAATTGCTATTCTATTAAAGCAAAGGGTGACCACCCACAATGTTGATTTGATTACGTTCACTCGCTGTATTTTGTATATAGATGAAAACAAGTTCCATTTCTGAAATCTTTCTTTGTTTTAAGCTAGCTATTCAACAGTATCACACTTACATCTGCAATAAACACCACATGCATTAAAATGACACAAAGTACATTGTAAGTTTACGGGACCTTTAAGTATGTTTTTGAACCTCACAGCAAATTGATTAACAGAGGCGTGTTTGCTCCTTCAGGGAAAGTCTCTGAGTCTGATCTGTGGGGCTTTGACTTGGCTCAGAGATTTTGAAGAGAAGAAGAAACAGGAAGCTGAACGTCTTCTCCAAGGGACAGAGTTGAAGAGCGATGCTACTGTGAAGCCAGATATTGATAACAGAAGCAGGAGGCCAGCAGAGCCAGACTGGGTGTCTGACTTTGTTCAGAAGAAAGCAGAGAGAGACATAGTCAACAAACTGAAGGTGCTAGATTTTTTTTAATCAATACAAGGGGTTTTCTCTGGGGTTTCTTTTTTGTTGTAACTGAGTAGAGATAAGATGTGCTGCACACCCTGTGAAATATTTAGAGGGAAACCATCAGAGTTCTGTAGACGGTTGGGTACAGAATCTCCATGGTAGGAACTGAACTGAAACGAAGCGTGGTATTAGTTACCTTTTAAACCTTTGTT
Source organism: Danionella cerebrum (assembly GCA_007224835.1). Lineage (NCBI taxonomy): Eukaryota > Metazoa > Chordata > Actinopteri > Cypriniformes > Danionidae > Danionella > Danionella cerebrum. The sequence goes on from SRMA01023908.1 coordinate 6,466, forward strand.
TAATAATCACAGCATTGCTCTGCATTAACAGAGGAAGTGAATGTGCGTAGAGTGTATCGTTACACCTCTAATGACCAGCTATTATGTTATAACAGTGAACTGGCTTTGCTCAGGTTGTGTCGATTCAGCCAAAATGAGAGGAAGCCTCAGGTTGCCAAATATTAGAGATGCTGCTCATTAGTACACAAAGTAAGAGATTATTTATCAAAAGACTGTCAGCAATCAACATCTATGATATACATTCACCGGCCACTTTATTGGGTACGCCTCTCCATTTGCTTCTTAGTGCATATTGCTAATCAACCAATCACATGGCAGCAAATCTAGACAGCTGAATGGGGAAGAAATTTGATTTTAGCGACTTTGAATGGGACATACTTGTTGGTGCCAGATGGGTTGGCATTTGCCAGGTGGTCTGAGTGTTTCAGAAACTGCTGATATCCTGGGATTTTCATGCACAACCATCTCCAGGGTTTACAGAGAATGGTCTGAAAAAAGAGAAAGTATCCAGTGAGCGGCAGCTCTGTGGGAGCAAATGCACTGTTCATGCCAGAGGCCAGAGGAGAATGGCTGAAGTGGTTCGAGCTGATAGACATGCAGTTCTAACTCAAATAACCACAATCGACGTCTGCAGAAGAGCATCTCTGAAACCACAACACGTCGAACCTTGAGGCAGATGGGCTCCAGCAAAAGAACACCACAAGGTGTGCCACTCCTGCCAGTTAAGAACAGGAAACTAAGGGTACAATTCCCACAGGATCACCAAAATTGGACAATAGGAGATGGACGATAGGAAAAATGTTGTTTAGTTTGATGAGTCATGATTTCTGCAGCGATATTTGGATGGTGGGGTTGGAATTTGGCTCCAACAACATGAAAGAAGGGATCCATTTTGCCCTGTATCAACAGTTGAAAGAAGACAGGAACTTTACTCTGAATTTTCAGAAACCGCATGAGTAAAAGAAACAAGAGGAAACATGGCAAGGAGTAGCAGAAGAGTAAAGGAGATCCTAAAAGAGAATAAACCAGTTTTAGAGATGTACTAAACAATGTCGTTGTTCTGAAATCTCCTTCAGGATGAAGAGCTGAAAAGGAAGAAGTGAAAGGAAAGGCTGGAGATGATCCGGCAAAATGCTCAGCTCAGATACACCATGAAGAGAAAAGTGAGTCCTTGAATGCTGCTGTTCAGTAGATGAAAATTAAACTGCTCCATTTTGAAAAACGTTTGTGAGGTATACACTTATCCTTCAGAAAGCTGCAGGAAGTAAAAGCCGTTGTGAAATGAGGTCCATTTCCTACACAGTCTTCTATTATACCTTCAACAGGTCGATGAAGAAGATGAAGCTGTGAAATTACTGCGGCTTAGCAAAGATGGGGTGGAGCCTGAGTCTCACAGTCCAGAGGAGGAGGGGCTTATTGTGGCAGAATACGAGAGCGATGAAGAGACCATGCCCAAGAGCAGGTATCCACTATCGTACTCGCATTGGATTGGAATTCTCTAGGTAAGTGGGGACCCCAAATAATACGAGATAACAGACCTCCCCCACCTCTTCAATATTCCAAGATTTACTTTTATAGGTCACCATCAGAACTCGTTTAGTTCACACAAATAGTTAGTATAATTTCAATTTTATTTTCATCATCGTAACATAACATTATAAATCGATACGAAACATTGGAATGGAAAACTTTATTATTCTTTTTTTTTTTTGAATGCTACTAAAAAAAAGATGAATAAGTAATTTGCACAAAATCCTTTTTTTTCTGCTTATAATGTGCAAGTTAATAGTTTGTCGACGTCATTCAAACTCGTCATAAGTTCTCAATTATTCCATTCATTCACAACTCTCAACATTGTTCAGCAGCAACACATAAAATCGAAAACCAAGGAAGGCCAAAGCTGAGATATATGGATGTACTGAAAGAGGACATGAAGTTTGTTGGTGCAAGAGTAGAGGATACTGAGGACAGAGTAAGGTAGAAACGGATGATTCGCTGTGGAGACCCCAAAACTGGGAACAGCCGAAAGGAAAAGAGGAAGCCTGCATGTAATCAATACTTGAAAGTCAAATGAATTCATTAAAATTCATAAACATTTGACATATGTATTGTTAAGTAACATAAAACTGCACATATATTTACAATGTTATCTAATTTGTGAAATAATAAGCAAGAATACAAATGTTCGAATAGATTTGTGGTGGTGTGTGTGTTGATGACCGATGTCTCATAATGCAGTTTAACATATTCAATATTTTATGTCTTGAATGTGACTGACAGCATATCTGTTGGGCCCTGGAACCATTTTGATGACATTGGCAGCACTAAATCTACCCTGTCATTCAAGTGGGGAGTTGGACCATATTAATTTCCCTTTTTTGGAAGATGACGCGTCTGCTGGTACATCAGTTAAACACTGAATGGAGGCATTTTGACCCCAGGGATAATAGGAGGCTTGAGTTAAACATTGACCCTCTTAAAAAACATGTTTGATAATGCAGCCGTACAACGAGGCACTTCACTTCCTCAATTATTTTATTCATACAAAACATTCCTGATGCAAACTCAGGTGGAGCCTCCAGGTGGCACTAAGAGGAATCACAGCACCAAACATAACACATGCAGCTGCTCACATTGACTCGGTTGATCATTTTTGACTCGTATGAAACATACAATGTTCAAACTACAAACTGTCACAAGAAAATCACAACTCCAAAAGATTCAGTTCACATTAGCAGAGAGAACGACGCTAGCAGGAATTAGCATCACATGGATGATCCAGCAATTCTCAGCTGCTCAGATGAAAACATACCTGCAGAAAACAGGAGTGAACCGGATAAAAAAAATTAGAAGATTCACTCAATCACCCAATTCACTTTTCTAAAATACTTTATTTGTTTAACTTAAATAATTAAACCCCACAAACCTCTGGGATCAAAACTTGACAGCACTGCATTACACCGCATCTGGCCATTAACTGGGATTTCAGGTCAAACCCTCCACTTGGTTTCTCTCAAACAAATCCATGGAAAATCTCATAGATGACACTAATCCTGAGGGAATAAAGCTTTTATTGAGTTGTTTCCACATGAAACTCCATGGGTTTTCTAAGATTAGAAGAGTTTGTGAACTGCTTCCCACATATTCAACATTGATGTGGTTTCTCTACCGTGTCTCTTGAGACTTAAGAGTAGATGATTCAGAGAAACTCTAATCACATTGTGAAAATTTGTTGATGGTTTCTCTCATTTGTGAATCCTTTCATGATATTAAAGATTAGATAACTGGTAGAAACTCTTCTCACATTGATACGGTTTCTCTCCTGAATGAATCCTCTTATGCTTCCTAAGAGAAGATGAGTCAAAGAAACTCTTCTTACAGTGTGAACATTTGTATGGTTTCTATCCGGTGTGAACCCTCTCGTGGATTCTAAGAGCATGTAAGTCAGAGAAACTCTTCTCACAGTATTAACAGTTGTGTGGTTTCACTCCAGTGTGGGTCCTCTCATTACGTTTAAGATGAGATGAGTGGGAGAAACTCTTCTTACATAGTAAACATTCGTATGGTTTCTCTCCGGTGTGAATCCTCTCGTGGATTGTATGAGCATATACATCAGAGAAACTCTTCTCACAGTATGAACAGTTGTATGGTTTCACTCCAGTGTGTGTCCTCTCATGACGTTTAAGAATAGATGAGCGGGAGAAACTCTTCTCACAGTGTGAACAGTTGTATGGTTTCACTCCAGTGTGAATCCTCTCGTGAGATTTAAGAAGAGATGTATAAAAGAAACTCTTATCACAGTGTGAACATTGATATGGTTTCTCTTCGGTGTGAATCCTCTCGTGGGTTCTATAAGCATATATGTCAGAGAAACTCTTCTCACATTGTGAACAGTTGTATGGTTTCACTCCAGTGTGAGTGCTCTCATGACGTTTAAGATGAGATAACTTGGATAAACTTTTTTCACATTGTGAACATTTGTACAGATTCTCTCCAGTGTGAAACCCCTCGTGAGTCTTAAGAACAGCTGACTGTGAAAAACTCTTCCCACAGTGCGAACATTGATATGGTTTCTCTCCTGTATGAATCCTCTTATGCTTACTAAGAGAAGATGAGTAAGAGAAACTCTTCTTACAGTGTGAACATTTGTATGGTTTCTCTCCAGTGTGAATCCTCATGTGTTTAGTTAAAGAACCCTTTAGGGTAAAACTCTTTCCACATTCTGAGCAAGTAAAACATGCGCTGGATCCCATTTCTTCAGTCATTTCTTCAGACAAATTCTGTTCATTCTTTGAAAGAAAATCTTTTTTTAAGATGTGTATTTGGCTAGACGAGTCCCTGGATGCTTTGATCTCTTCTGAAGTTTTTAATAAAGAAAAGTAAATAAAAATAAATCAGTTAATTAAGTCTGAAAAATTAAATATTTGAATCTTAATTTTCCTTGTCATAAACGCTGACCTGTTTGTTCCTCGGTTTCTTCCTCTTTTACTCTCAAAGGTTCTTCTTGTACTCCGCAGGGTTCTTCTTTAAACTCCATCTTTACTATAGTATTACTGTAGAATGTCATTAGTTTCTCCATCTGTAATTTCTCCAGTTTGTCTCGTTTCTGTCGTGAAAACGTTTCTGTTGACTCTTCTTCTTTATTTTATTGGCGACTGGTAGACTTGTTTCACGGTGCATTATCGCCATCAACTGGACGGGAGTGTGGATCGGGGTTGTTTGAATTATTTAGGTAAAAGTATAACGAAATATAGAAGACTATTCAATTTCTTAATCTATATTCTATTATATATTTTAATTTCTTTTAACCTGTTGTCATTTTTCTCTCAGTTCTTGATAGAATCTATGGCGTTCTTCATTGTATTTCTGACAAGTGAAAAGTATGTGTTCATTTGTCTCTTTTTGTTTACTTGATGTACATTCACCTGTATTGTGTTTTCCTACTATATGTAGTGAGCTGTTCAGCCCTGTTTGTAATTCTTAGTCGTGTGATGATTCTTTCGTTTGTTCTGTTCCGTTTTCCTTTTCTGTGTTTCTGTACAAATGTCTGCCTGTTTCACTCCTGTCCCAGTCATTTTGCCAAACTGGCGGTGTGTATGCATTGACGTATGGTTTTGTTTTGGTTTTACTGTATGGAACTGACAGATCTATAAGTTCTTCTTGTAGTGTATGTTTTGGTAACCCGTCCACCTTCTCATTGCCATCTCTTCCAACAAGTGCAGGAATCCAACATGTACTCAATCCTCTAAGCTCTAAATCAGGGGTCTCCAACAGTGACGTCGTTAGCCCTAATTTAGGGGTGCTTCAGCCTCCCTAAAATATCCCAAAGCCCCCCCCCCCCAATAATTTGGGGCGACATTTTATTTATTATTATTATCTTGATGTTTAAAATATATTTTAAATAAGTGCATGCATGCAGCGAACACGAGCCAGCAAGAAAGCGAGTTAAACTGAAGTTCGCTTTCAAAATTATTATCGTTATGATTCTCATCATGCCTTATTAGCATGCGTCAAGCGTGACGTGGTTGGCGGCCGCATAAGCAGCTCAACCAACACAACAGAACAGTGAGTGTGGAGGCAGCAGCAGTGAACACACGGTGTACACACGGTCAGCGATTGCACGTTGATAGCAGCGATTGTTGCTTACTCTGAACATTTACCTGTGGTAAGAGAAGGAAGGACGATATTGTAGCCTAGTCTATTTCAACCTTAATGTTGGAAGCTAAAGCGAACATTGTCTAAAATGCTAACATCGTGAAAAATCGTTTATTAGCTGTCTAATATCCTGTCGAATCTCTGAAGTACACATAATGTTAGTATCTATTCCCAATTACCGCGAGTGAACTTTAGTGTCATTAGTACTAGTTCCCAAAAGTAAATTCTATTCTATTTTCACCGCATGCAATGTACGAGAAGCCCTCCAGGGGCTAAGCCCCCCCTATCTGTCAACCCTAGTGACTTCCCTGGTCGCCAACCTGGTGCCCGCGGGCATCGCGTCGCCCGCTGTGACCATATCAGTCTCCCGCAAGCCAGTTCTAAAAATAGAACTAATCACGAACTATCACTGTCTAAAATTTGATTAAATTGTGTTGCCGTTCTTTTTGAATTGCATTTACAGTGATGTAAATTAAAACAAAACGTATAAAAAAATATAAAAACCTTTTAAAAAATCATAAAGTAGCAGAGTTCGCTAATAGGAGAATAAGGCAGAGGTCAGTCTAGTGCGCTTGACAAACTTAGCCTTGGTCTTGAGCGTAGTGAAGATGAGGACACGAAAGCGGTTTCTACCCACATAAAAATTGCGGAAAAAAGGAAGCAAACGTATTATTTTAACGTTGAGATACACTTCAGCACTTGTCACAAAAGCTACGATGCTAACTACGCACCCGGCAGTGCTCTACGAAAAGAAAAAGCTTGCGAGTTAAAGGCAGCTTTGGTCAAACAGCAGTCGTTTTTTTTTTTTACAACGCTGGTGAAAAACTCTCAAAAAGCAACTGAAGAGTTGCAGTATCAACTTACATCCCAGATTACAGTACTCTGGTGAAGAGCATGCAATGCCAGGCTTCCCACTAACACGCAAAGAAACAAATGACAGATGCCAGTCAAATGTCAGTGCCATGGCAAAGATAGAATGATATAAATGAATGATAAACTGTTACAGATGTGTTACTAAGTTTAACAGACATGATTTGTTTTAATGGCTGCAAATGTAGTGATTAGTAAAAATGTGTTAAGATTTATTCTAAAATGAATAGATTTTTGTCAAATCTTAGATTATTGGTTATTTGTACAAACATGGTGCAGAGTTCATTATTTGATAAAAACTTGAAAATTCTTGAAAAATTGGACGTGATTTCCTGCAAAATGTTGTGGAAGTTATCATTTGAAAATTAAAAAATTGGAAAGGTAAATAAGAAATAAAATATTGCAAGTTTAAGTTTATCTGTTTCCTACATTGTTGAATGATTCTGAATCTTTATTGATAAATTATTAATCATTAACAATCAGTGTCCTCAGGTAGAATGTCATTAAAATAAAATTAAAGGTGAACTGTGCAACTTTCTGATTTCAGAAGTGTGTTATCAAAGTGGTAGCCCTTTCATTACTCAGTGCCCTTGAAGTAGCTCTCAGCTTCAAAAAGGTTGGCGACCCCTGATCTAAATCATATAGCTTACAGTGCATTTCCTGTATGATCTGCGTGATTTTCTATATTGAATGCTTTCTACTGTCGAGAGACTATCGGATGCTTTAACGGTATTCTTTATTTCTCTTTCCTCTATCCATTGTAATGCTAGTAGTATAGCTACTAGTTCTGTTGTATACACTGAAAGATGATTTGTTATTCTCCTTGCTATTTGAATATTATTCCCTGAGATGAATACTGCAAACCTGTTGTTCTTGAACTGGGGTCTTTTGATCCATCTATGTGTATTATAGCGGCCTATGGAAACTGTTTCTGAAAGTACGCTGACGTGATCTGGTCCTGAGTATCATCTTTGTTATTTCTCAATTCCTGATGAATACTTAGGTCTACTCTCAGTGGAGGTACTTGCCAAGGTGGAATAGAAAAGATTGAAACAGTTTTGTTAAACTTAATTTGGTGAAGACAGAATACATGTGTTTGAACGAGAGGGAGGGAAGTAGAACAGTGAGGTTACAGGGGGCTGAGGTCAAGAAGGTGCAGGAGTTTAGGTATTTGGGGTCAACAGTCCAGTGTGACGGGGAGTGTGGAAAAGAGGTGAAGAGAAGAGTGCAGGCAGGTTGGAGTGGATGGAGAAAAGTGTCAGGGGTGTTGTGTGACAGAAGATTGTCAGCAAGAATCAAAGGAAAGGTGTACAGAACAGTAGTGAGACCAGCTATGATGTATGAATCAGAGACTGTGGCAATGAGGAAGAGACAAGAGGCAGAGATAGAAGTAGCAGAGATGAGGATGTTGAGGTTCAGTTTAGGAGTGACGAGGATGGACAAGATTAGGAACGAGCACATCAGAGGGACAGCTCAGGTTGGTTGTTTTGGAGACAAAGTCAGAGAGGCCAGATTGAGATGGTTAGGACATGTGCAGAGGAGGGATAGTGGTTATTTTGGTAGAAGGATGTTGGAGATGGAGATGCCAGGCAAGAGGTCAAGAGGAAGACCAAAGACAAGATATATGGATGTGCTGAAAGAGGACATGAAGTTTGTTGGTGCAAGAGTAGAGGATACTGAGGACAGAGTTACCGGTAGGTGGAAATGGATGATTCGCTGTGGCGACCCCTAAACTGGGAACAACCGAAAGGAAAAGAGGAAGCCTGCATGTAATCAATACTTGAAAGACAAATGAATTCATTAAAATTCATAAACATTTGACATATATATTGTTAAGTAACATAAAACTGCACATATATTTACAATGTTATCTAATTTGTGAAATAATAAGCAAGAATACAAATGTTCGAATAGATTTGTGGTGGTGTGTGTGTTGATAACCAATGTCCCATAATGCAGTTTAACATATTCAATATTTTATGTCTTGAATGTAACTGACAGCAGATCTGTTGGGCCCTGGAACCATTTTGATGACATTGGCAGCACTAAATCTACCCTGTCATTCAAGTGGGGAGTTGGACCATAATAATTTTCCTTTTTTGGAAGATTACGCGTCTGCTGGTACATCAGTTAAACACTGAAAGGAGGCATTTTGAATTAGCATCATAAAAAATAGGAAAGAAAAAATAAAAAAAATGAGAAGATTCACTTTATCACCCAATTCACTTTTCTAAAATGATTTATTTGTTTAACTTAAATAATTAAACCCCACACACCTCTGGGATCAAAACTTGACAGCACTGCATTACATCACATCTGGCCATTATCTGGGATTTCAGGTCAAACCCTCCACTTGGTTTCTCTCATACAAATCCATGGAAAATCTCATAGATGACACTAATCCTGAGGGAATAAAGCTTTTATTGAGTTGTTTCATCATGAAACTCCATGTGTTTTCTAAGATTAGAAGAGTTTGTGAACTGCTTCCCACATATTCAGCATTGATGTGGTTTCTCTACCGTGTCTCTTGAGATGAATCAGAGAAACTCTAATCCAGGGGGGCTCACACTTTTTCAGCTTGTGAGCTACTTTAAAAATGACCAAGTCAAAGTGATCTACCCGCTACAAAAATGTAAAACATCAATCAACAACTTTTCAAACAAAATTTTCAACTTTATTGAGAATTGACAAAACACACATAATAATTACTATTTGCATTTTTTGTAATAACCTGAGTTTAATTTGATGACTTGCACTGAATTGAATCAGCCAGGGATGCATTGTCCGGACAGTAGCTGCTGACAGCCAGCCTCAAGCACACTTCCAAATGTTCATCAGCCATCGTGGAACGGTATTTGGACTTAATGATTTACTTCAGGGGTGTCAAACTCATTTCCACAGAGTGCCACATTAACATAATGGCTGTACTCAAAGGGCTCAAAGATGTAACTTATAAATGTAAAACAATGTAATCGAATGTAATGTAAAATAAATGTAACTACTCCATAATGTTAAATAACTCATTATTTATAACTTATTCAAGTGACAATTCAGTTACATAGAAACAATTGTATGCTTGTTGTTCTGATATAAATCCTTTTGATTTTTGTCAGCTTATGAAAACTCCAATGAATTATCAAACTGTCCAAGTTAATAAAGAAAAAAAGCGAAAAAATCACTCAAATGCGAGAGTCTTACGTTCAATGTGTGAGTTGGTAGCTCTACAGTTTCACTCGTGAGTATGGATGCGGAAACACCGTTACGGCTAAAGGCATTCTGGGAAATGTAGTTTTTTAGACACTCAAAACTTGTTCAGATGATTGGCTGATATGGTTTCAATTTCACGCCGCGATCGATGTAATGAGCACCCCTGCTCTAATCACATTGTGAAAATTTGTACGGTTTCTCTCATCTGTGAATCCTTTCATGATAATTAAGATTAGATAACTGATAGAAACTCTTCTCACAGTGTGAACAGTTGTATGGTGTCACTCCAGTGTGAGTCCTCTCATGACGTTTAAGATGAGATGATTGGGAGAAACTCTTCCCACAATCTGAACATTTGTATGGTTTCTCTCTGGTGTGAATCCTCTCGTGGATTCTTTTAGTATTGATGTCAGAGAAACTCTTCTCACAGTATGAACAGTTGTATGGTTTCACTCCAGTGTGTGTCCTCTCATGACGTTGACGATAATATGATTGGGTGAAACTCTTGTCACAGTATGAACAGTTGTATGGTTTCACTCCAGTGTGAGTCCTCTCATGACGTTGACGATAATATGAGTGGGTGAAACTCTTGTCACAGTATGAACAGTTGTGTGGTTTCACTCCAGTGTGAGTGCTCTCATGACGTTTAAGAGGAGATGAACGGGAGAAACTCTTCTCACAGTATGAACAGTTGTATGGTTTCACTCCAGTGTGAGTGCTCTCATGACGTTTAAGAGGAGATGAACGGGAGAAACTCTTCTCACAGTATGAACAGTTGTATGGTTTCACTCCAGTGTGAATCCTCTCATGGTTTCTAAGAGCATATAAGTCAGAGAATCTCTTCTCACAGTGTGAACAGTTGTATGGTTTCACTCCAGTGTGAGTCCTCTCATGACGTTTAAGATGAGTTGAGTCAGAGAAACTCTTCTCACAGTATGAACAGTTGTATGGTTTTACTCCTGTATGAATCCTCTTATGACGTAGAAGATGAGATGGGTCAGAGAAACTCTTCTCACAGTGTGAACATTTGTATGGTTTCTCTCCTGTATGAATCCTCATGTGTTTAGTTAAAGAAGTCTTTCGTGAACAACTCTTTCCACATTCAGAGCAGGTAAAACGTTTGCTGGCTTCTGTATTCTTAAAGATGTGTGATTTGCAAAATTTCCTCTCATGAGATCTAAGACTAGATGACTGTGTGAAACTCTTCCCACAATCTGAACATTTATATGGTTTCTCTCCGGTGTGAATCCTCTCGTGGATTCTTTTAGTATTGTTGTCAGAGAAACTCTTCTCACAGTATGAACAGTTGTATGGTTTCACTCCAGTGAGTGTCCTCTCATGACGTTTAAGATGAGATGAGCGGGAGAAACTCTTCTCACAGTGTGAACATTTGTACGGTTTCTCTCCATTGTGAATCCTCTTATGCTTACTAAGAGAAGATGAGTAAGAGAAACTCTTCTGACAGTGTGAACATTTGTACGGTTTCTCTCTAGTGTGAATCCTTTTATGCTTACGAAGAGAAGATGAGTAAGAGAAACTCTTCTCACAGTGTGAACATTTGTACGGTTTCTCTCCAGTGTGAATCCTCTTATGGTTACTAAGAGAAGATGAGTAAGAGAAACTCTTCTCACAGTGTGAACATTTGTACGGTTTCTCTCCAGTGTGAATCCTCTTATGGTTACTAAGATGAGATGAGTAAGAGAAACTCTTCTCACAGTGTGAACATTTGTACGTTTTCTCTCCAGTGTGAATCCTCATGTGTTCAGTTAAAGAACTCTTTTGGGTAAAACTCTTTCCACATTCAGAGCAGAAGAAATCTGCACAGGTGCTCGTTTTTTCAGCTTGTTGCTCTGCCAAATTCGTTTCATTTGTTGAAAGAAATTCTTCGTTTTTAAAGATGTATATTTGGCTAAATTGGTTCCTGGAAGTTATGGTCTCTTCCGCAGAATCTGGAATTAAAATAAAATGTTAATATTAAGCGACAAAAAAATTAAGTGAACAAAATTATCATTTAATAAAGTCTAGTTTTAACAAGTTTTTCCTCATCAGCAGCTAAACACAGTAAAGGAAAACACTGACCTGTTTGTTCCTCGGTTTCTTCCTCTTTAACTCCGCAAAAATTATTTTTTACTTTGAAAAACTCTGCTTTTACTCCGAAATGTTCTTCTTTTACTCTGAAAGGTTCCTCTTTAACTCTGAAATGTTCCTTTTTAGCTCTGAAAAGTTCTTCTTTAACTCCTAAAGGCTCCTCTTTAACTCTGAAATGTTCCTCTTTAGCTCTGAAAAGTTCTTCTTTCACTCCGCAGGGTTCTTCTTTAAACTCCATCTTTACTATAGTATTACTGTAGTCTGTGGTTTGTTTCTCCATCTGTAATTTCTCCAGTTTGTCTCGTTTTCTTTCGATGAAAAGCTTTTTCTCTCGAGTGTTCTTTGTGTTTTTCTTCTTCGGTTGTTTGTGCTGCCAATTTGCAGTCTATGATCAGTACCGCCACCTACTGGACTGATGCGATGGCTTGTAATTCTTCACAGTGTGTTTGTTAAACAGCCGGCCACGCTTCTAAGTTTTGGTAAGCTCCAAAACTTACAAACGGCAGGAAGTCATATTGAATATGTGCCTAAAATGATTTCAAATGAGATGATTCATTGGATTTAATAATTAACAAACCAGAAACTAACAATAGCTAACTATAAACAATAGCTAAAATAACATACAATAAACTAACTCTCTTCTGAACTTATGTGTGATGAAATAAAATTGCAGATCAAAACATGTTAAAATATTATGAATTGACAAAATCACAAAGTATTTATTCAGGATGCATGCAACGGTTTTTAGATAGCAGATCGAACCCAAAGATGTTATGTTGGTTGCATACCCTTTGGGCATGGCAATCAGTCTTAAATACAATACAAAGATAGGCTGATCCCAGACATTGTCAAATCAAATTAATAGATGAGAATCACACGTTTACAGAAACACGTAGAGTTAGCAGTTTAAATGTTCAAAGGTAATGTCATGACAAATGTCAGGTCGCTCTGTACACAAAAACTGGAAGACTAGTCACGCAGGCATTAACTTAAAAACAGAATAGTCAAGCAGGAAAGATACTGAAGCATTAAGGATTTAAAACAGTTAAACTATTTAAACCTAATGAGAAAATAATTATCGCAACCACACTACTCCTTAATGTTAAATAACTCATTATTTATAACTTATTCAAGTGACAATTCAGTTGCATAGAAACAATTGTATGCTTGTTGTTCTAATATAAATCCTTTTGATTTTTGTCAGCTTATGAAAACCCACATAACTCCATTAATGAAGGACCAAACTGTCCAAGTGAATAAAGAAAAATAGCATTTTTGTAATTTGTTTAGCGAAAAAAAAACACCTCACAGACTGAAGACGATGCATTTCGATCATCATCTTTTATCATCAGGCTCAAGAAACAGATCACAGATAAACTATTAGCTCCACCCATTTCACATCTTGAAATTTATTTTAGCGTGAGAAATCACTCAAATGCGAGAGTCTTACGGGAAATGTGTGAGAGTTGGTAGCAGTTTCACTCGTGAGGATGGAGGCTAAAGGCATTTTGGGAAATGTAGGTTTTTTTTTCGTTTTCTTTTTATTTGTTTTTTTTTAGACACTCAAAACGTTTGAGCTCTCGCGGGCCACATTAGATTACATGGAGGGCCTTGAGTTTGACACATGTGCTTTACATTGTTCTCATCTAAGAGTCTATGACTCAAGGCCCAGTATATCATCAGTTTTTGTTGTGTTCGAGTTGTCCTGTGTGTTTAAAAGAAAAGTAATTTCCCCAAGAGAAAGCTACATTCACAGAAGATCTGTGATTAGTTCTATGAGATGTTTGGGACAGTCTACTAGTCAAGTTCCTTAAAAAAAACTGTGTACCTAGAAGAATTGCTGTTCTATTAAAGCAAAGGGTGACCACCCACAATGTTGATTTGATTACGTTCACTCGCTGTATTTTGTATATAGATGAAAACAAGTTCCATTTCTGAAATCTTTCTTTGTTTTAAGCTAGCTATTCAACAGTATCACACTTACATCTGCAATAAACACCACATGCATTAAAATGACTCAAAGTACATTGTAAGTTTACGGGACCTTTAAGTATGTTTTTGAACCTCACAGCAAATTGATTAACAGAGGCGTGTTTGCTCCTTCAGGGAAAGTCTCTGAGTCTGATCTGTGGGGCATTGACTTGGCTCAGAGATTTTGAAGAGAAGAAGAAACAGGAAGCTGAACGTCTTCTCCAAGGGACAGAGTTGAAGAGCGATGCTACTGTGAAGCCAGATATTGATAACAGAAGCAGGAGGCCAGCAGAGCCAGACTGGGTGTCTGACTTTGTTCAGAAGAAAGCAGAGAGAGACATAGTCAACAAACTGAAGGTGCTAGATTTTTTTAATCAATACAAGGGGTTTTCTCTGGGGTTTCTTTTTTGTTGTAACTGAGTAGAGATAAGATGTGCTGCACACCCTGTGAAATATTTAGAGGGAAACCATCAGAGTTCTGTAGACGGTTGGGTACAGAATCTCCATGGTAGGAACTGAACTGAAACGAAGCGTGGTATTAGTTACCTTTTAAACCTTTGTTTAATAATCACAGCATTACAGTGAATGTGCGTAGAATGTATAGTTACACGTCTAATGACCAGCTATTATGTTATAACAGTGAACTGGCTTTGCTCAGGTTGTGTCGATTCAGCCAAAATGGGAGGAAGCCTCAGGTTGCCAAATATTAGAGATGCTGCTCATTAGTACACAAAGTAAGAGATTATTTATCAAAAGACTGTCAGCAATCAACATCTATGATATACATTCACCGGCCACTTTATTGGGTACGCCTCTCCATTTGCTTCTTAGTGCATATTGCTAATCAACCAATCACATGGCAGCAAATCTAGACAGCTGAATGGGGAAGAAATTTGATTTTAGCGACTTTGAATGGGACATACTTGTTGGTGCCAGATGGGTTGGCATTTGCCAGGTGGTCTGAGTGTTTCAGAAACTGCTGATATCCTGGGATTTTCATGCACAACCATCTCCAGGGTTTACAGAGAATGGTCTGAAAAAAGAGAAAGTATCCAGTGAGTGGCAGCTCTGTGGGAGCAAATGCACTGTTCATGCCAGAGGCCAGAGGAGAATGGCTGAAGTGGTTCGAGCTGATAGACATGCAGTTCTAACTCAAATAACCACTCGTTACAATCGACGTCTGCAGAAGAGCATCTCTGAAACCACAACACGTCGAACCTTGAGCCAGATGGGCTCCAGCAAAAGAACACCACAAGGTGTGCCACTCCTGCCAGTTAAGAACAGGAAACTAAGGGTACAATTCCCACAGGATCACCAAACTTGGACAATAGGAGATGGACGATAGGAAAAATGTTGTTTAGTTTGATGAGTCATGATTTCTGCTGCGATATTTGGATGGTGGGGTCGGAATTTGGCTTCAACAACATGAAAGAAGGGATCCATTTTGCCCTGTATCAACAGTTGAAAGAAGACAGGAACTTTACTCTGAATTTTCAGAAACCGCATGAGTAAAAGAAACAAGAGAAAACATGGCAAGGAGTAGCAGAAGAGTAAAGGAGATCCTAAAAGAGAATAAACCAGTTTTAGAGATGTACTAAACAATGTCGTTGTTCTGAAATCTCCTTCAGGATGAAGAGCTGAAAAGGAAGAAGCGAGAGGAAAGGCTGGAGATGATCCGGCAAAATGCTCAGCTCAGATACACCATGAAGAGAAAAGTGAGTCCTTGAATGCTGCTGTTCAGTAGATGAAAATTAAACTGCTCCATTTTGAAAAACGGTTTGTGAGGTATACACTTCTCCTTCAGAAAGCTGCAGGAAGTAAAAGCCGTTGTGAAATGAGGTCCATTTCCTACACAGTCTTCTATTATACCTTCAACAGGTCGATGAAGAAGATGAAGCTGTGAAATTACTGCGGCTTAGCAAAGATGGGGTGGAGCCTGAGTCTCACAGTCCAGAGGAGGAGGGGCTTATTGTGGCAGAATACGAGAGCGATGAAGAGACCATGCCTAAGAGCAGGTATCCACTATCGTACTCACATTGGATTGGAATTCTCTAGGTAAGTGGGGACCCCAAATAATACGAGATAAGAGACCTCCCCCACCTCTTCAATATTCCAAGATTTACTTTTATAGGTCACCATCAGAACTCGTTTAGTTCACACAAATAGTTAGTATAATTTCAATTTTATTTTCATCATCGTAACATAACATTATAAATCGATACGAAACATTGGATTGGAAAACTTTATTATTCTTTTTTTTTTTGAATGGAACTAAAAAAGATGAATAAGCAATCTGCACAAAATCCTATTTTTTATTGTTTTAGTCTGCATTATTTTACACCAAATTGTTATTGTATTTTTCTGCTTATGTGCAGGTAAATAAAGTTTGTCGACATCATTCAAACTCGTCATAAGTTCTCAATTATTCCATTCATTCACAACTCTCAACATTGTTCAGCAGCAACACATAAAATCGAAAACCATACACTCACTTTTCCAGTTCATTCCACTTGGGCTTCATGAAAGCGCGGACGTGAATGATAGCCTCCACTTTGTTAGCATGTTTCTCAACAGGAGCAATTTCGGCACAGCACGATACTATGTAATATAAGGTGCACTGATGTTTTTTTATTACCTTTTTAGACTGATCGTCATTAAAAAAAAACAGTATTTTATTTTTGTATAGAGTGTACAATGTTTCCCCTACCATTAAATAAAGGGAGCACCACAACTCTTTTGGACTAGCTAGACCTGCCCCTACCCCCACCCCCCTCTAGACCATTTTACAGCCCAGTTGATGAAATTGTTGTGTGTGCCGTTTGGCAATGGGGGTGTTCCCCCATTCGTTTGGACATGGTAGCAAGTTTACCTTCCCAGCATCAAACACTTGCTCTGCCAGATATTCCTGACAGGATCATGGCTCTTTCCGAAGGTGCTGGGAAATCTGTCCGTCATCAGTCCTCGCCTCTCAGTACCAGCCTGCTCTCGTGCGCTGCCTGCAGGGTTCACTTTTAACTGGACTGCCTTATTATTTTAGCTCAGTTCAGATGGTTTAATTTCTGGGATTTTATTAAAATAACACAACTAAGCATTTTGTTAGTATTGCTTTATTGAGGTTTAAACCCATGATCATTGTGTTACTGACTGAGCCACAGGAAACATATTCACTCCTAAGTTAAGGCTTACTCATACTACTACAAACATCTGAGCTCACATCCCCCTAGCACCTGTAGTTCCAGAGCACCATTTTCAACCAGTTTGGGGAAGAAAAGACATCTCTCTGCTGCTGAAAGGAGTGAAATAGTTCAATGCCTTTGACGAGGTATGAAAACATTAGGTATTTCAGAAAAAATGTATTGCACTATTTAAAGATTTGTGGCTAATTCAGAGTACAGACGTTCAGAGAAAGGCACACTAAGGAAGATTTCTGCCAGATCCATGCATCGGATCAAGAGGGTAGCCGCTAACATGCCGCTACATAGCAGCAAACAGATATATGAAGCTGGATGCGCTAGATGAGGATGGATGGATGGAGTAGTGGATGGTTGGTGAATGGCCACCCACTTCCAATAAGTCAAGTCAATAAGTCAAGTCAATTCCAATCTCAGCATGTTTTGGGACGGAATCATGTGAAGAGAGCTGGACGGCCCATTTACAGTCTCTGACAGTGTAAAGATGACCTCTATAAAGTAGGGGTGTAACGGTACGCTAAAATCGTATTCGGTTCGGTACAAAACAATAAGAACTTACATAATCTTTATTTTGAAAAGCTGCCAATACACAGTAGAATTCTTGCATAAAATAAATAAAAGTGACACATTTGGGTGATATTTTAAATAAATTGCACTCTTTATTAAGAAAAACACATTTTTTTTTAAATAAAAAATGAAATACTGCAACTAGTTAGGATAGATTACCTATCCACATTTTCTGAAGAGAGCACAGATCTGGTTGCAGTGACAATATCTCCAGCAGTAGAAAATGTTCGATGTGTTGCCTGCCCGATCTCCGTGGAACAATGTCGGCATACAACTTTAAATTTATCCACTCGTCTATCCCCGTTATGTATTTTAACAGAGAAGCCAAAGTGTTATCAAACAGGAGAGTGTAGTGAGGTGGGAGGGTCTTCAAGCGCTGGTTTCCCTTTCTCTGTGTCCATTTCTCACAGCTACCCGGCGTGCAGCTGTGCTTCACTCAATAGCGTCTGTGCGGAAACTCGCATAGGAACATTGTTCCGCTGCGCTTAATATCGCGCTAATAATACATTTATATAGTTTGATAAAAATACAGAATACCGAAACGGTACGCAAGTGTACCGAACCGAACAGGCCGTACCGAAACAGTTCAATACATACCGTGAACCGTTACACCCCTACTATAAAGTATGTGACTGACCACTTCCTGCCCTGGTTCAGAAGGAAGAACTCTGCTTCCTTTAATAAATCATCTGACAATGCACTCTCAATGACTGCTCTGGGGATGAAAGGAGAGAAAGTCATGTTGTGGCCTCCATCTTCCCCTGAACCTTTAGAGCATCTTCTAGCAGAAGGTCTCTGAGTGTGGAGGGCAGCTTTGGGAGGCTACTCTATATCTTTCAACAAATTCCAGCAGAAGAGTGTGGTTTCACACCTTGAGTTCTCTTTGTGTTTTCTTCCTAGGCTCTGTGGTGGTGGTGATGATGATGAGGATGATGAGGATCTGGAGGAGGAACATGTGACAAAGGTGAATGCTTACACCAGCTTACCTAGATTCGTAAAGGATGTGTTTGGGGATCATTTTTTGTTCTTTTTCTTTAGATTTATTACTGTAGCCGCACCCACTCTCAGCTGGCTCAGTTTGTGCATGAGGTACAGAAGAGTCCGTATGGAACCAGCGTTCAGTTGGTCAACCTGGGCTCCAGACAGGTACAGCTGCTCACTGATGGCAACAGTTTTTATTTGTACAGGACTAATATGCTAATGCTGCTATTCAAGTTTCCTGTAGAGCAACTTGTGATTGTACTTACCACATTACAAAAAAGAAAAAAAAAACAGATAAATGCACTTGAAATTGTTATAAACTTATTTTCATGTACATTATTATCATTTTTGTGGAGCATTTTTTCTGTAATTCTGCAGAACCTTTGCATCAATCCAGAGGTCACACGGCTGGGAAATGTGCAAATGATGAATGACCGCTGCCTGGAAATGCAGAAAAACAAACACGGTGAGAAACTTCATCAACGTAAAGCATTTGACTAGTTTATGAAGAACATGGTCACATGATGTCGCGGCTGAGCTTTGCTGCTGCGAGAGGCTACAGATAACGGTTATCCCTAAGTGACAGACAAAAGCTGCTCAGTCAGGACCATGTTCTGTCAATAATTTAGCTTTCGATTTAGACTCGAAATGTTCGAGATACGAAAGATCTCCCAGGGAAATAACACCAACAGTTCTGCTCTTTTATTCATTGTTTAGTCTGATGTCGTGCTGCGCTTCCAGGTCGTGGCGCTCCTTTCTCCCACTGCAGACAGTCAAAACACTTTAAATCAGTTTTCAATCGAGTGAAACATTATGTATAGAATACCCACAATGAATCATAACAAATGTTAGAGTCAAGGAGCCGTAAAAAGAAATAACGTTTATAACGTGTTAAGTGCTGTTCTGTAGCGCCAGTTAGTAAAACCTAGTGACAAGCTCCCTCTCTCTCGAGTACGCTCGGTACTGTCTGCGCTTGTGCTTGAATCTGTGTTGGTTGTAATTCGTGAAATATCTCGAGAAAGTTAACTTTCATACGTAGTGCCGTAATGTTTTCTGCATCCGTTCCACCTCCTCCGACATATCGCTTCACTCTCAAGATAAGGTTTCATATTTGTGTAAATATTACATATTTTGCTTGTGTTTTATTCTGTTTTATTATCATTTAGTACATGAACAATGTGTAGATTTAAGGATTGAAGAAACGTTACTTGATTTTTCTCTGGTTTTCCATTTTTTTATTTAACTTAAACTGTTGTTTCTGAGAGCCGTTGCACGGATTAGGCGTTTTACATGTAAATCAACATTTTCAGTGAGAAATTATACTACAATGTTGCACACACAAAAATAAATTTTCCTAACAAATTCATTCTAACCCATGATGCAAATATGAGTGCACCCCAATTATAGTCTTAGGAGAAAAAGCCACCCATAAGACTACAACATTCTAATGAACAGGTGTTCAACCACACTAAAAACAGTAGAAGCCAAAACAGAGCGACCGTTTCCAGTGACACACTACAGAGAAATGGCATGCATGGGTATCGTCCAGGACAGAAAAGGGGAAAAAAGAGAGCCTAGACATTTTCTGGGGCCCATGCTTATAAAGATGAAGACTACTGGGACTCTATAGTCCGGAGTGATTTGTTCAAAAGAATTACAACCATATACCTCTCCGCAGAAAAACGAGAGAAAGCCCTGGCCTCACAAACAAAACGGAGTCGTGCCGTTACCACAGCAACGTGTCCCTTCTCAGGGTTTGAGAATATGGCGGCAATGAGGGATGAGGTTCTGGTCAAGGTCCGAGATGTGGAGGAGCTGCTGGTGCTTGGCCGGGAAACCAACACATGTCCCTACTACAGCGCCCGTATGGCCATTCCTGCTGCCCAGGTACACACGTGGTTACACATTTGGTCAATCTGTTCTCCAAGCAGCTACAGCTGGCTTGCATCATAACGTCTAGGAATGTTTGAGTTGGAATAAGTTTCTCACCATGAACCAAACTTTTATTTTTTTGGTGCGTTCTCATCTTTACACTTCATCAGCTGTCCACTTGAGCCGGGGATCCGAAGTGAGCAGATTCCCATTGACTCTCATATTACAAGTTTAAAACCAGTTAAAAGACTGGTAACAACAAGGTTTTCATATTGTTCATTTTGACTTTTATTGTTAGAATTGAGGTGCAGTGGGTAGCAATGTGGTGTTTTAGTGTGAAGGTTGCAGGTTCAAATAAGGGATATTCCATTCACAACTGTGCATTATATAGTTATATATGCCCGATGTGCGGGCGAATAACCACCTGACGCGTAACGAAGTTTGTGAATTTATGTGAGTTAGCAAAATTTTATTTATATGTATGGCTGTAATGAATGAATTCAATTAAAGATATTTTAGTCAGATAGCGTTATCTCACAAATGACAACACACAAAAAACAGTGCCGTGGATTCTTTAATTTTGGGATGTGGATCCTCTTAACTGTTACACCAATGTCCACAAGTTTACCATAGCCCATAATATTACAGTTTTAATAGCAACTGTGCGTCTGATATGTTTAATTTAGATTGTGTAATTTTGTTAATAGCATATAGCTAGAACATCGGAAAACAATGTTATTTGAGCTAGTCACGTGACAATCAACCTTTGTGTTCAAGACGATACATATAGCATTTTAAATGCGGTTTATTGACATGAAGCAGCTGATTCTGCTGGCTCAGAGGGTTTGACGCTATGTCAGAATTCATTTTATTCTCTCCCGCGTTTGTGAAAGTGGCTGATGTTGGTTGAGCTCGGATACTGACTCTTGGCGTCCAATGAGCAGCTGTCTTCTTGAAGTCTTACCTTAGAGATGCAGCATCCAAATCCACAAATCCAGTCCAGTTTCTCAGCACATAGGTGGTGAATCAACTGGATTGGGGATTTTTGATTATGTACGCTAGGAAAGTGGGGACTGAAGCGGAGTTTTAGCCGGTGTTCCCTGCAGCATTGCGTGGTAAAAATGGCGGAGGAGAGCTCATTGGTGGAGGAGCGCATTGATACACATGAGGGAATAAACTGACCTGGAGCTACCTGTGTGGTTATTCAAAATTAATCAACACCTGACTGCCAATCAGAATTGAGTTTTCAGACAGACCATGGCATAAGGCTCATAGGTGGCCCAGAATCAGTGGAATCTTGCTTATTTAAAACTCAAACCACATGTTCCACAAGCCCTTCTTGTTTCCATTATGCAATTTACACCATCCACCATACACTTCCATGTATTCTGTGAGAAAGCAGCATCTGTGATTTATTTTATTTCATTTTTTTTCCAGGTGGTGGTGCTGCCGTATCAGTCTCTGCTTCACGCTTCCACTCGTAAAGCCTCTGGGATCAAACTGAAGGATCAGATTGTAATCATAGACGAGGCTCATAATCTGATGGACACCATCACGAACATACACAGCACAGAAATCAGCGGAGCGCAGGTACACCTGACTCTTCCAGGTGCACACCTCTCTGCTGGGACTCGGATTGAGTAACTGCTCTGTGTTTGTCTTGTTGCAGCTCTGCAGGGCTCATTCCCAGCTCTCTCAGTACTGCGAGCGCTACAGGTGAAAACACCATGCACTTCACACGCCACAATATGAAAACTGCAGCTTCTTTTATTCTAATTGAATCACAAATTAATTTCTTAATAATTTAATTGTTAATAATTTAATACTACAAATAAATCACAGTGCTATTATTCTCAATACAAGAACAGCCAACATGAAATCGTATTAATTGACCAGGTGAAGGGAAAAACCAGGCAACCGGAACAGTTAACTGGATTGATGAGGAATGGCTGGAAGCAGGTGGAGGGATACAACGCATCGACTTATTTCTTGCACATTGTAAAATCAATGTGATTCACTTTGTTGTGGAAATGAAATCTGGGAAACGGAAAGAACACTGACCGCAACTTCTGAAGTTTAGAAATTAAAGCCGCTCACTGAAAATCACCTCACTGCATCGTGTTGTAAGAAAGGCTCAAGTTGTAAGTGTAACTGCACAGCGGGGCCAAGCTTTTTTGAAGGTAAAATGTAAGTGGGAATAGCATTAATATAAAACATTAAATAATAAAATTAATTAAAACCAGTTAAAGAAATAGAGCGCTATTAAAAGAAGTCCACTAGAGTGCATTTCTGATTAGGGCCAGCAGAGGCTCTGCATTCAAAGATGGTGACGTATAACAATCTGTGGGATTCAACATCTATTTTGCGCCCACTTTTCAACATCATTGATTAAAAATCTTGGGAGCAGTTCCAGGTTTGTCGTGCAGTTTTTTATTCAACTCAACTTTTGAGTTTTCTCGCTTTCGTGGTGGCTGTGTGAAATAAGCAGATTAAATAAAAAGTAGTTTTTCTAGCAAGGTTTGAGGATTATGCTCAAGATAATCAGCCTAATCATAACTAAATTTGGACTAGTTTGACTTAAGTCGTCAGCACGCGAGTCATTTTTTTTCGTAAACTATACGAGTGATTCGCTGGTGTTACAAGTTCAAAGCTCACGATTCATGTTCACACACTGCATGCTCTAATGCCCGGGCTTGCTCTCACACTGTACGACTGTATCCATAACTACAGCGTCGAGAACCAGAATGTGCAGAAACTTGCAAAAACTAAAAGAAAATACTTGTTGGGCAAGGAAATGGATGAGCAGATGTGGACAGCCTGTGTTTTTAATTCATTCATTCATCTTCTTACTCGTCTGTTTCCTTTTGAAGTAATGGGAGTCAAGGTCACTTTGGGTGAAAGGCAGGGGTCCATGGTTGCTAGGGTAAACAGTTTGGTTGTCATGGAGGTGTCTGTGATGTCGTTAAAATTGTTTTCGTTATTTCTACGATTAACATAACCAAACCCCCATTTATGATGTTTACTCTTGACGATGTGTCGTTCTCATTCATATAAGTCAATGGTGACCTTTGACAAGCCAACATAAAATGAACAAAATGAACACCTGTATTCCGGCTGTGTTTATGGGGTTTTCTGTATAGATGGGTGGTTGATATGAAGGGATCTCTGGAGTCTGTTCCCTGTCACGCTGCTCCCCTGTCTATCCTCTGTACTGCTGCTCCGTGGTGACGAGTTTGTGAGGATTAGTGGAATCTTCAGCAACTCACAATTGGCTACGATAGCTTCAAACAGTTTTGATTTTCTTACAAGTGTATTGTTTCCTATCTTGAGCTCGTTGTGACGGGTCAGTCGATTCTTGTGTTCTACATGAGTAGACAAAATCAAGTAATCTCCAAAATAGTTGCAAGGCTGAAAAAAAAAACATCTCAAAATTGGTCAAAATTGCATTGAATGATTTTAAATTTGGTCTGGTGAAATGTCAGACATAACTCTACCGTTGACAGAGTGGTGAAAACGGGAGAAGAATAATACACGGAACAGAAACAATAGGAGGAGAAACATATCTTGTTGATGTGTGCAGGAGCCGGCTGAAGGCTAAGAACCTGATGTACATCAAGCAGATCCTCTTTGTTCTGGAGGGTTTGGTGCGCACTCTCGGAGGTTTGACTCCACTGCTCAAGAGCTTCTTCTCTTTCAGATTTAATTATCTTGTATCTTAAGCTGATGTGTTTCCTGTGAACAGGTAAAATGGGTCAGAATCCAAACACTCAGTCCAGCACGGCAGGTAAAGGAACATCGTATTAGATGCAGTGCTTTCAATCCTCAGGCCATTGCACACTGAAAAATGTGTAAAGTGCAAAACACAATGAAAGTCAATCATGAATTGGCAAAAACACAAAAGGAAAGATGTGTCTTTAACCGGTGTTGCTAACTTTTTTAGGGTGTCTGTGGGTTCCACAATGCTTAAATAAAGTCTTAACACTGCACTTCTGAGGTCTTTGACATGGAACTTGTGTTTAGCTCTTGGGTTGATTACAGAAGGAAACATCTGATGGAGGGCTAGCTCTATTGCTTTTGTTAATCTCTGAGAGTTCTTTGTTCTCTGAGGAGCACAGTGATTTTTGCTTTCTAGACATGACGTTCTTTTTTGACTTGATGATTACGCCTAGGGTTGCCTGAGATTTAAAAATAACTTCAATCTAATGGAAAATACAGACTGCAGCATTGCCAAAGATACAGACAGAAAATTGTTGCAACTGAACAATTTTAAATGGCTAAATTATGTTTTTTAACATTCTTAAGTGACCTCAATTGTATGTGAATCTTGTTTATAACATTTTATAACAACATTTTGCAAATGATGGATAATCTTTACCTGTTATGTTCCATCCACCTTTTTATCACATGTGTGAATTAGTTTTTCTTATTTTCTTCCCCCCAAAAAGGTTTGCATGAAAACGATTTATTCCCGTTTCGAACTGTTTTAATCACAATTTGTCAGTAATAACATAAAAATGTATATTTTAGTTTAAACATTTTTTTCCACTTCAATGCCATTAATCCATGGGCTATTTACTTACAAAAAAAGGTTGTATTTATTCCATGAATACATTCCATCTACATTCATCTTCTAACCCGCTTATTCCCTTTCGGGGCACGGGGGTCTCCAGCGCACATCGGGAGAGAGGCAGGGGTACACCCTGGACAGGTCGCCAGTCCATCACAGGGCAACACACCTACGGGGAATTTAGATTAATCGATTAATCTGCTGCATGTTTTTGGGATTGTGGGGGAAACCGGAGAACCCGGAGGAAACAAGTACGGGATTTTGAATAGTTTATTTATTTATTTATTTTAATTAATACTTTTTTTTTTGTTCAACATTTGTCATTTTTTTGCATTTTGGAACCAAAATTCTAAAACAAAACTTTTCTGGCTTTTTACACAACAGGAAGTGAACTGCTGACGATCAACGACTTCCTTTTTAAGGCAGAAGTTGACAACATTAACCTTTTTAAGGTATTACACTCACCCACTGTCATTTTATGGGATTTTAAAGGTTTTTTTTAGGTATTGTCTTTTTAGTCCAGTTTTTTGTAAGTTTCATTGTCTTGCACAGAGCTGGAATGAGTTCCACTTCAATGTCTATGTTTCCATCCATTTTGATCTTTAATCTGGTTTCATGAATGTTTTGTTAGGGAACAAGGTGTATTTAAATGTATTCAGCATTGAGTTCACAAAAACATGGGCACCTCTGTTCAGGGATCAAACAGGATATATCTATGTAATCCTTACATACTGTAAGCCATGATATCAGAGTAAACAACCACATAGTCCTCGTTTCATCCACCATTAAGGCCTCTACACATCGACCCAAATTTTTGTTCCAACGCACCTTGATATTAAATCTTCACAAGGAGAGAACCAATGCTGGTTCTTTTGATGACGTGAGTAAGACATGAAAGTGCCACTCGATGGCGCTCATTACTTATTTGATTTTTTTTATCTGTCTAAGGTGCAGAAATACTTTGAGAAGAGCATGATCAGTCGAAAGGTATGTTTAAAAATATAGTTTTAACAGACTACACACAAACTTTCTCCTGAGTGAACCGTCTCTCCTGTTCTGACTGTAGCTGTGTGGCTTCACTGAGAAGTACGGCGGCACTGGGGTAACTACTCATACCAACTGCAAAAAACAAGAGAACCGGCGCACGGAGGGACTCATACGCTTCCTGCAGACACTGCAGAGTAAACCTCAGGGTACAATCCAGTCTGAGATGGTTACTGTTAAATATTTGAGAGGCACACCTCCATGGCTTGAGCGAGGTTCAAGTTTGTTTGTCGAGGTTGCAAAACAAACAAAGCTTGTCTTTTCGACCTCATTTCGCAACATTGAGTCAGGGTCCAAAAATAGTTCCGAATGGCAATCCAGTTCCAATTACACATCGGACGAGAGACAGGGGTACATCCTGGACAGGTTGCCAGTCCATCGCAGCAGTTCCAATTATCCAAATCCAATTGAAATCATCTAGAGGTCAATCGTATGTGTCTGCTGCACTTCCTGTCCATCTCTTTATTGTACCTCTTCTAAACAATGCTCAACATAAATGAGTACACCCCCTTTAAAAAACAACAATTTCATCAGTAGATCAATGATCAAAAGAACAAGTTTTAAGATCAGGAGACACTTGGCCTTCAATCACTTTCACCCTGTTCTTCTTCAGAAAAACAGCAGTAGCTTTAGATGTATGTTTTGGTTCATTGTGTTGAAAAAGTGCACAAGGACCAAGTGCACGGAGTGATGGAGCATCTTCTCCTTAAGTGTAGAGCAGAACATTGTTGAGTTCATGATGCCATTAATGAAATGCAACTCCCCAAAACCAGCAGCCCCACACAAGGACACTGCCACCACCATGTTTTCTCTCCTTCACAACGCTTCCAAAAATTTCCAAAAATCATCCCTCCAGAGTATAGAGTCCCAGTAGTCTTCATCTTTTTCACCATGGGGCCTTGAAAATACTAAGTGTGCTTTTTGGTGCATGGGCTTTAGGAGAGGCTCCCTTCGTGGACGATACCCATGCATGCCATTCCTCTGCAGTGTGCCGTATGGTGTCACGGGAAACAGTTGCTCCAGTTTGGCTTGCTACTGCTTTAACTAACTGTGTTGCACTCTATGGTTCTTATAAATCTCTCTAAAAAAAACTGATTTGATGTATGTGTAGTTGATGGCTAACCAAATGCATCATGGGCATAGCAACACAACAGAACTACCTGTAAACAATAACTGAACGCTGAACTACTGCAGCATCACTCAAAGAGTTGCATAGAAAGGGCTGTCTGCCCCCTGCTTATGGATGGTTGGTTAGATGAATGGCTGGGTGATCCATGATCTATCATCTGTATTATATATATGACCTTATTGTTCTCCTGCATAGTTCATTAACTGTGTGTATGTATATTTATAAATGAATATATGTGTGTAGGTATGTAGAAACTGCAAAAACTGTACAACACAAACTCTAACAAACTGATATGGTATGTTCAGTTAGCTGTTCTTCCCACTCGTGAATCTTTCCCTCTCATCTACATCTCTCATCCACTTCCCCCTTTCCTTTTGACACCCTCCTGTCCTGATGTAATTACGGTAATGCAGACTACATAAATTCACTGCTTCAAACCAGAGGAGGAGACACCACACCAGGTGTTCACTCCCCTGGAATTAACAAAAAAGACCAGCTCAAAGGAAGTGCCTACTCTCCCATGTGGTGGCTTTAAAGCAGGACACGACAAGTAAAAAAAAAAAGAATAAGTTGCACTTGGTCGTTCAGAATTAATGCACAGCATCTTCTCTTTAAATAAAGGGGAGCTTTGGCTCATGAATAATGATGAAGTACAGACTATAGTAAAACATCACGTCCTATGAGCTTATCAGTAGGTCCATGGAAATAACAAAGCCTCATAGTGAGTTTTGTAAATGTAGAACATATTAAGAATAAATTGGGGGGGTTTCCTGAATCAGTGTTTTTTTTTTAAATATTAATCAATCAGTGTCTGCTTTAAACATTTCCTTTATTCTAAATTAGAATTATTTGCTTTTGCTGCTGTAGATGAACAGGAGGTGGCAGTAGAGAACAGGCCAGTCATGGCCTCTCCAATGATGCTGGTGGAGAGTTTCCTGTTTGCACTCACCAGTGCCAACCAAGACGGGCGAGTGGTGATTCAGAAGCAGGGTGAGTGGACTGCAGTGTACTTGATTACCAATATACTTGCTTGTGATGGCGCCCTGTGTTTGCTGCAGAGTATGTGTCTCAGAGCAGTCTGAAGTTTCTCCTGCTAAACGCCGCGGTTCACTTCAGTCAGATTCTCCAGGAGAGCAGAGCAGTCATCATCGCTGGAGGAACCATGCAGCCGGTCTGCAAACACACATTTGTACCTTTATACGTTTAGTTGCACAATCTTTACACCAAGCAGCAGCCTGTCACGCTCATCACTTCGGAGGTGACTGAATAATAATTGACTGAATCGACAGAAGCGAAGAACTTTCAGTTTGGTACAAATGCTACTTTTGCTATTTCACTCGATGGGGCTGTTTTAATTTTTTTTATTGAGTTCACACCTTTTATTTTCAAATATACGTAACGAAACGTAATACAAGCCAGTGAAACAACATGGTGAGAACTCACTGACAGTACTGTCAGTTTTGTTGCTGGATAAATGCTGCTGTTTGATATAGTTGAAAAGCTGTCAAAAATATCTTTTGCATCTACAACTTGGCTTAAAAATACATGTGCATTTGTCCAACAAGCAGCAGCTCAAGAGAATGTTTAGCACAGCTGCCAGACTAAAGTATCTTTTGGTATAAATATATGTGTTGAGGCATAATGTTACTTATTAGGAGAGTTTTTGTTTGCACTCTTGTTATAAAGACCCTGGCAGTTTTGAATGTACATGCACACATACACACGCATGCACATCTATGAGCATACATCTACACAGGTGTATAGAGGCCCATTTCCAGCAACTATCCCTTCAGTGTCTAATGGTACAATGTGTTTCTCATTGTGGCAGAAAGCTAATGGATGATAAGAAAACGCTTGTGCATCATGTTAGCACCACTGAAAAGAGTTTAGCCGCTTAGAGAAGCTATAAAACTGACCTTCCTTTGAGCAGGTTGAGTATCTGGAGCATCACATTTGTGGGGTCGATAAAACACTCAAAATGGCCTGAAAAAGGTACCTTTCACGTGAAACTCAATGGTCTAATCTTGTTTTTAGAAATGAAGGCTATTCCATGCAATAAATTGTGAAGAAACAGAAGATTTCCTACAACTGTGTGTTCTACTCTCTTCAGAGAACAGCACAAGCAGCCTCTAATCAGTCCAAAGTCTGTCAATTTTTTTTTTATACAAATGCAAAGTCCATTTTTATTCTTAAAGTCCTTATTATGTAATATTTTCATTATTATTATTATCGTAATTTTTTATAAAATGGCTTCCAAAACTAGTGTTAAAGTTAATTTAACTTTATATGGGGGTAAAGACTAAAACATAACAATATAATTAGCAATACATGACAACGTGGTGTCTGTATATCTGCAGCTTTTAATCACATCAGTTTTTTTAACATGTTACAATATATTGTTTGTCCCACAATTAAAATGGTAATCCCAATTTTATTTTTAATTTGAAGCCCTAGCATGTAAGCCCCATCGCTCAGGCTTAAGCACACACCCACAGAGTCTGATCTGACACAGTGGCACAGCTGTTCGATTGCATAATCTTGAACTCACAGACTGTGTTGTGTACATGTGAATGCCCCACAGGTTGCAGATTTCAAAGAGCAGCTCTTGTTCTCCGCTGGGGTCAACGAAGAGCGCATCCTAGAGTTCTCATGTGGTCAGTTCTGCATCAGTATGTACATTTGCTTCCTGTTGCCTTGATCGTATTCCATCTGTAACTGTTGTGTAATGGCTTCAGGTCATGTCATACCCCCAGAGAACATCCTACCCATAATCCTTTGCACCGGCCCCTCGGGACAACAGTTGGAGTTCACTTTTCAGAGGAGAGACTCGCCGCAGATGGTAAAGCCTCCAAACATAAGGCTGGATGATTTCACCTCTGCATCTTTCAGTCCTTACAGTGTGTCGGCCACGGTTGCCATGTCTTGTTTAATTAAACTTTAAACATATCTCTTTTGCTTATCATTTATTAAAAGATTCTGATTTATATTTCATTTATGTGAAGCAAATCAGAAATTCCATTATAATATCCTCAATGCTGTAATTTATCAGTTTGGAAACAAAAGAAGAACAATTATACTTTAAGTTGTCACTGGTTTTATAAAAAGTCACATTTTAAATATTTCACCATTACTTTTTTTAATTAAAAGTCTTTATAATATACTCAAACCAGCCACTTTATTAGCTACAGCTTTTTAAATGTTTGGTTAAACAATGCGAGCAAGAATGTGTCTTTGCCATGAATATTGGGGGGGGGGGACTTTTACTGGTTTAGTCATTTACTTTTTAAAAATATTATAAAAACATTGATTCCTTTACTGTATTCAATCTTGACTCAATGCTACAGCAGTTAATTCCAGTTATGTTAAACCAGTAAAAGCTGCAAGAGCATCGTCTCTTGCACTCGGTTGATTTTGTGCGTCAAGGGAGATCTAATGAAATGCTTTTAATGCTCTGTCTTGTTCTGTGCTTGTTATTGTAGTGTAGTAATGTAGTGATCACTCCCACAGTAACTTTAATGCTAATAATTATAATTAATTTAGATATAATTAAGAATTAAAGTTTCTGGATCTGCTGCAAAAATAAGGAGGTAAATGCTATTTTACGAACTAATACAACTATAGATATATTCACAAGAATAGTTTGCAGTATGTGTATTAATTTAGTCGAACAACTAACAACTTTTGGGCAGTCTTTCTGTCAGTAGACACTTTAATTGTTGGAGTCAACCACTTGCACAAACAAACAAAGTCCTGACCAAAAGGAAATGAATGTAATGTTAGCTGATAATTAGTTGTATTAGAGGAGGTGATGTGTAGGATCTGTGTTAAGGAAAGGAACCTAGAAGGACAGATGGTGGTAGACTTTGCCAAGATGATGGAAATGGTTGTAGTTAATACTTATTTCCAGAAGAGGGAGGAACTTAGAGTTACCTACAAGAGAGGAGGTAGGAGTACGCAGGTAGACTACATCCTTTGTAGACGAGCCAATCTGAGAGAGATCAGAGACTGTAAAGTAGTGGTAGGAGAGAGTGTAGCCAGACAGCATCGGATGGTGATGTGTAGGATGTTTCTGGTGGTCAGGAAGAAGAGAAGAGGAAAGATTGAAAAGAAGACCAAGTGGTGGAAGTTGAAAAAGGAAGAAGATTGTGAGGAATTTAGACAGAAGCTGAGAGAGGCTTTGGATGGTCAGGAAGAGCTTCGAGATGACTGGGAAACTACAACAGAAGTGATCAGGGAGACTGGTAGAAAGGTGTTTGGTGTGTCAGCTGGAAGGAGGAAAGAAGATAAAGAAACATGGTGGTGGAATGAGGAAGTACATGACATCATCCAGAGGAAGAGGCTAGCTAAAAAGAAGTGGGACATTGAAAGGACTGAAGAAAGTAGACAGGACTACAAGGAATCGCAGCGCAGAGTGAAGAGGGAGTTGGCAAAGGCCAAACAGAAAGCATATGATGAGTTGTATGCCAGGTTAGACACGAGGGAAGGCGAGAAGGAATTGTACAGATTACCGAGACAGAGAGACAGAGATGGGAAGGATGTGCAACAGATAAGGGTGATTAAAGATAGAGATGGAAAGGTGCTAACAAGTGAGGAGAGTGTGCTGAGAAGATGGAAGGAATATTTTGAGGAGTTGATGAATGAGGAGAATGAAAGGGAAAGAAGGGAGGAAGACATGAATATTGTAGAGCAGGAAGTTGAAAAGATTAGAAAGAATGAGGTGAGGAGGGCTTTGAGGAGAATGAAGAGTGGAAAGCCTGTTGGTCCAGATGAAACACCTGTGGAGGTGTGGAAGTGTCTAGGAGAGACAGCAGTGGAGTTCCTATCTAGGTTATTCAACAGGATTTTAGAGAGTGAGAAGATGCCTGAGGAATGGAGGAGAAGTGTCCTAGTGCCAATCTTTAAGAACAAGGGTGATGTGCAGAGTTGTAACAACTACA
The DNA here is from genome assembly GCA_007224835.1 of Danionella cerebrum. Taxonomy (NCBI): domain Eukaryota; kingdom Metazoa; phylum Chordata; class Actinopteri; order Cypriniformes; family Danionidae; genus Danionella; species Danionella cerebrum. The sequence continues at coordinate 38,545 of SRMA01023908.1, forward strand.
GAGGCATAAAGTTGATGAGCCACACAATGAAACTTTGGGAAAGAGTAGTGGAAGCTAGGCTAAGAAGAGAAGTGGATATTTGTGAGCAGCAGTATGGCTTCATGCCCAGGAAGAGCACTACTGATGCAATTTTTGCTCTCAGAATGTTAATGGAGAAGTACAGAGATGGTCAGAAGGAGCTGCACTGCATCTTTATGGATTTAGACAAAGCGTATGACAGGGTGCCAAGAGAGAAGCTATGGTCCTGTATGAGGATGTCAGGAGTGGCAGAGAAGTACGTCATAGTAGTTCAGGATATTTATGAGAGGAGTAAGACATGTGAGATGTGCTGTAGGCCAGACAGAGGAGTTTGAGGTGGTGGGGCTACATCAAGGATCAGCTTTGAGTCTCTTCTTATCTGCTATGGTGATGGACAGGCTAACAGATGAGGTCAGGCAGGAATCTCCGTGGACAATGATGTTTGCAGATGACACCGGGTACGGCGCAGGACCCATCCTTGCGATGGCAGCCTGTGAAAGGAACAGTGGCACTCTCCTTCCCTCCGTAGTGCTAGGGTCTTCTCCTTGGGCAAGAGAGATTAACCCTTAAGCCCCCCTTACGAGGGTTACACTAAATCTAGACTGCACTTACATCTGCATATTTTGGACACAACCACTACACCGCTTGCGAAGATCCAGAACAAACTTTTTTTTTGATTCCCCATTGTAAGGGGCAACTTGTTAGCCGTGAGTTGCGACCCGTGTCGGCGGAGGAAGAGGTCCTGGTGTTTGAGGAAAATGGTTAGCTGCGGCTGGCACCTTTCCAACACGACACTTTGGCTCCTACTTCGTCTAGACGGGAGGTTGGAATGGCTCGATCCAATCAATCTGCTGGTCAAAGAAATGATCTTAAAACATCTATAAGACACTTTGGCTTAGAGTCAATCAAGTTATAAAAAGCAACCCGTTGCTTTTACTGGCTTGAGTATACCATCAGTATATCCTTGATGCATAATCTGCTGGAGTTCCGCGGCTCTGTGCATCCCTATTTTTTGGGCTCCAAGGTGGGTGAGGAGTACTGATGATGAACAAGAAAACTAAAAAATATGGCAAATAAACCAAACCACAAACGACATCGGACGGATTTAGAAACTGACAACCCAAATGGAAAAATTGACACAACGACGAAAAATGATGAGTGGCCAAAATTTATAATTATTGAATCAACTTCTGCTGACTATCAAATCACTAGGCTGTCTCCTTTTGCTATCCAGAAAGGTATTGCTGGTATAGCGGGTACAGTTAAAGAAGTGAAAAAACTGCGATCAGGTCAAATTCTTGTTGAATGTTATAAAAAAGCCAGTTCAGAGAACCTACTTCAAACAAAAATGATAGCAACAGTTCCTGTGAAGACATCACCACACCCAACTCTCAATTATAGTAAAGGAGTGATCCGCACCAGAGAACTTGAAAATGTTGATGAAGAAGAAATACAAGAAGAACTGAAGCCTCAAGGAGTTACTAACGTAAGGAGAATTACCATCAAAAGAGAAGGATGAACAATCAGAACAAGTACCTACATTATCACCTTCAACAAACCAACAATCCCTGAAAAACTTCTGATCGGATACTTAAGTGTACCAGTGGACCTCTTTGTCCCAAATCCCCTTAGATGTTTTAATTGCCAGAAATATGGCCATGGTTCAAACAGTTGCAATAATAAACACATCTGTTGTAACTGTGGTGAAGAAAGACATGACAAGGAACCCTGTGAAAAACCATCCAAATGTTGTAATTGTTCAGGGGACCACTCAGCTGCATCAAAACAATGTCCAATGTGGATCCGGGAAAAAGAAATACAGAAGATTAGATGCACCAAGAAGATCAGTTACCCTGAAGCAAGGAAATTGGTTGCTCCTACCCCCTTCTTCAGTATAAACAAATCATTTGCTGATGCAGTAAGAAAAACTGTAAGATCCATTGACTGCCAGACAGACATCACTTGGATGCATAAAGACAAACCCCAAACTAATATTGCTCCTTCAAAAACAAAGACTTCAGGAACGCAGAGTGAAGTACTTACCAAGGATACACACCTGAACCAAAGTCCAGTTGAAAATGAAAAAGGAACAAAAAATAGCAAGAAACAAAGGGCTGCAAATCCCAAGGATGACCCTACAAAAATAAAAGAACCAAAAGATATAGAAATGAAAGAAAAAGAATGCCCTAGTCGAAGTCCATCCCCCCGAGGTAGAATGAAGACAAACGTCCCCATCCTTCCAAACAGGTGATGGAAAAACGGATTATTCAGTGGAACTGTCGTGGAGTTCGGGCTAATTATACATATATTGTTGTATGTCTTCAGGAGACACAACTGTCAAAAGACAACACTATTTCTTTCAAACATTTTAATATTTTGAACACTCTTGGTCCCAGTAACAAGCGTGCTTCTGGAGGAACATCCATTCTAATACGCAGTGATTTAATTCACAGCAATATCAAACTCACTAGTAATCTACAAGTAACTGCAGTAAGATTGACACTCAGGAAAACCATCACAATTTGTTCTCTATACATCCCTCCAGATGCAAATATAAAACACACAGAGCTAAACCAGCTTATTACCCAACTTCCTCCCCCTTTCATTTTAATGGGAGATTTTAACAGTCATAACTATTTGTGGGGTAGCAACCAGTGCAACGCGAAAGGAAGGAAAATAGAAGATTTTATTGAGAATAACAATTTATGTCTTTTAAATGATGGTTCAAACACTTATCTGCACCCAGGACATGGAACCTACTCTGCAATCGATCTAACCATCTGTCAGCCCGAACTCCTTTTAGACTTATCCTGGAAAGTCCACCCTGATTTATGTGGAAGTGACCATTTCCCATTAGTTATAACAATTAAAGGACAAGAAGAAGATTTTAAAGTGCAAAGGTGGCAAATTAAAAAAGCAAACTGGACTTATTTTAAAGCTCTATGTGATGAGAAATTTGCAGGTTTCCTTGAAGATGATCCAAATGCTATGGAAAACTTCACAAAAACCCTCATTTCTATAGCTGAAGAATCCATCCCAAAAACGTCCTGGAAAAACTCCACTAAACGAACTCCATGGTTTAACGAAGATTGCAAGAAGGCTATTAAAAAGAGGAAAAAAGCCGAAAGATGTTTCTCTAATCATCCAACTACTGAAAATCTTATTAAACTCAAAAAGGAAAGGGCACAAGCAAGAAGAACAATAAATGAAAGTAAAAAAGAAAGCTGGAGAAGATTTGTTTCCAATTTGTCAACAAATACTTCACCAACTAAAGTGTGGAAGCTGATTCGGAAAATGAAAGGAAAAAATACCAGTCCACAAATACAACACATTAAGCGAAAGGATGATATCTTGACATCGGCGCAAGAAATAGCAAACGAAATAGCAAAAACACTTGAAAGTAATTCTTCAGTTGAAAATCGCAGTGCTGCGTTCAGAGCCCTCCACGATGGACATAAAGGACAAATTAACTTTAACTCAAATAATGAAGAACCATATAATCAGCCTTTCACATTGGACGAACTACAAAAAGCTATGAAGAAATCTCACGACTCAGCCGTTGGTCCAGATGATGTCCACTATCAATTTATTAAAAATCTGCCCTCCACTGTTCTTAGATTACTGCTTAAGCTCTACAACTCCATTTGGATTTCTGGAAATATCCCACCAACATGGCAAGAAGCTGTAATAATCCCTATTCCAAAGCCTGGAAAGGATCACAGTGACCCCTCAAACTATAGGCCTATTGCCCTGACCAGCTGCCTGTGTAAAACCATGGAGAGAATGGTCAATGAACGACTGGTCTGGATGCTGGAATCGGAAAAACATATCAGCAACGCTCAATGCGGATTCAGAAAAGGACGAAGTACAATTGACCACCTTGTTTCACTCGAAAGCTACATTCGAGATGCTTTCATCAGAAAACAACATGCAATAGCAGTATTTTTTGATCTAGAAAAAGCCTACGATACAACTTGGTAACAGGGAATTTTAAAAGATTTACATGGAATGAATTTTAAAGGGCGACTGCCAATTTTTATCCAGAATTTTTTAGCCAAAAGATTTTTTAGAGTCAAAGTCACAAATACATTATCAGATCGATATGAACAAGAACTTGGAGTACCCCAAGGAAGTATCCTATCTGTGACCCTTTTTAATATTAAAATAAACAATATTGCCAATATCATTGGTACCGACGTACTCTGCAGCTTGTATGTAGACGATATCTGCATATGCTTTAAAAGCAAGAACATGGCAACCATTGAAAGGAAGATTCAACAGAAGATAAATAAAATACAGAACTGGGCAATGCAAAATGGTTTTAAGTTTTCACAAGCAAAAACAATCTGCACTCATTTCTGCCAACTACGGTCGTTACACAATGAACCAGAACTATTTATGGATGGAACCCCAATTAAACTATCCAAAGAAACCAAGTTTCTTGGAGTTATCTTTGATAACAAACTCTCTTTTATCCCACACATCAAAGCATTAAAAGAAAAATGTTTTAAAACCATGAATATTTTAAAGGTTTTATCCAAAACTAAATGGGGCGCAGATAGTTCGACCCTGATGAACATATATCGAACTCTGATCAGATCTAGGATCGACTACGGGAGTATCATCTATGGCTCAGCTAGGAAATCTTACATCCAAGCCCTCGACAGCATACACCACCAAGGCATTCGTCTGGCACTAGGCGCCTACAGAACATCACCAATCCCAAGCTTATATGTAGAGTCAAATGAGCCATCACTGGAAAACAGACGACTGAAACTAGCTCTGCAATATATAATAAAATTAAGGACAAACAAAGAAAACCCAGCCTTTACCCCAGTTTTTAAAAATCAACTTTTAACTTTTTATAACAAGAAACCAAAGCGAATCCGTCCTCTTGGATTGCGTATGAAATCACATCTGGAAAACCTCAAAATTGACTACGAATCACTGGTACAAACGCACTTGTGCAAAATTCCACCGTGGGACCAACAAAAACCCAATATTCACTTCAACTTAGGAAACGAACAAAAATCGAAAACACACCCAAATATCTACCACCAACGACTACTGGACTTCAGGGACAATTTCCCAAACCACATCACGGTATACACAGATGGATCAAAATCTGGAAACAAAGTGGCTGCAGCCTTCACAACAAAAGGGCATGAACAAGGAGTCCGTATCTCAGACCACAGCTCAGTTTTCACAGCAGAAGCAAAGGCTTTACTGATGGCACTACAGTTCATCCAAACCAGAACCCGGAAAGAATACCTCATCATTTCTGACTCCAAATCATGCCTCGAGGCACTGGAAAACAATGAGAAAAACCACCCAATAATAACAGAAATACTAATTAAACTGGCATATCTGAGAAGAAAATCTTTTCACATACTCTTCTACTGGATACCCGGACACATTGGAATTCCAGGAAATGAACGAGCGGACCGCACCGCCAAAGCCTCTACAAAACAAGAACTAACCCTATGCCAGATACCAGCATCAGATTTAAAACCATTTCTCACTTCTTACATTGGAAAAAGATGGCAGACTGAATGGAACCAGTGCATCAAAAATAAACTATATGAAATAAATTCTAACATTGGAAAGAAACAAACACAATTCAACAATCGATGGGAACAGGTCATTTATACAAGATGCAGAATTGGACACTCTAGGCTCACACACCAGTTTTTAGTAACTGGAGATAGTCGAGCTGAATGCCGCTCATGTAAAGTTCCTCTATCTATAAAACATATTCTAGTTGACTGTCCTTTTTTAACCCCCATCAGAAAACAATTTTATTCTTCTACAACTCTAGATCACATTTTTAATCAAGTAGATCCAAATTTGGTATTAAAATTTCTAGGAAGAGCTGGTTTTAAACATTTTATCTAATTCAATAACATAAATTGCTCTCGCCCTGGAAATAGCCATAGAAGCTGGAAGGGCGTTTAAAAAACAATGAATGAATGAATGAATGAATGCAGATGACATTGTGATTTGTAGTGAGAGCAGAGAGGAGGTGGAGGTCAGTTGCAGTAAGACAGAATACATGTGTTTGAACGAGAGGGAGGGAAGTAGAACAGTGAGGTTACAGGGGGCTGAGGTCAAGAAGCTGCAGGAGTTTAGGTATTTGGGGTCAACAGTCCAGTGCGACGGGGAGTGTGGATTAGAGGTGAAGAGACGAGTGCAGGCAGGTTGGAGTGGGTGGAGAAAAGTGTCAGGGGTGTTATGTGACAGAAGAGTGTCAGCAAGAATCAAAGGAAAGGTGTAGAGAACAGTAGTGAGACCAGCTATGATGTATGGGTTGGAGACTGTAGCAGTGAGGAAGAGACAAGAGGCAGAGATAGAAGTAGCAGAGATGAGGATGTTGAGGTTCAGTTTACGAGTGACGAGGATGGACAAGATTAGGAATGAGCACATCAGAGGGACAGCTCCGGTTGGTTGTTTTGGAGGCAAAGTCAGAGAGGCCAAATTGAGATGGTTTGGACATGTTCAGAGGAGGGATAGTGGTTATATTGGTAGAAGGATGCTGGAGATGGAGATGCCAGGCAAGAGGTCACGAGGAAGGGCAAAGACGAGATATATGGATGTGCTGAAAGAGGACATGAAGTTTGTTGGTGCAAGAGTAGAGGATACTGAGGACAGAGTTAGGTGGAGACGGATGATTCGCTGTGGCGACCTCAAAACTGGGAACAGCCGAAAGGAAAAGAAGAAGAAGGTGAGAGTTGATCAGGAGTGAAAGCATGACTTGAGGAATGGGGATAAACTGTGCATTTTGCAGAGGCATAAAAAACGAGTTGATTCAAAGATGATTTACGAATATGTATTAAAAATTAAAATAGGAATAATATGGCACCTTTAAACACAAACAAATTTAACAAGTCACTATTCTGTTTGAAATAAAAGCGAACTCCACGGGTGTGTGCGTGTCCATTACCATTGTATTCTGGAATCAACATATGTACTTGTGCATCATAATGAGGAACAAAGGGGCTTTAAAGTAACATAGAAGGGCTGTTGCTGCAAGACATCCTGCTCATAGTCTTTAAAAAACTGCTGGTCTATTGGAATTTTCACAAACTATCTCTAGGGTTTACAGAGGATAGACTGACAAAGAAATAGAACATTTCCACTAAGCTGCAGCTGGCTGAGCAAAGCTACATGGTTTATGACAGAGTTAATGTCACAAGAATGGAAGGAATGAAAGCATCTCTGAACAGAGGAAGTGTCTAGCTGCAGACTTGCACATGCACTCTCAGACATAGACTGTAAAAATATGTAAGACAACAACCTGCCATTGGTCTGAAACAAAAGAGCTAGATGATAGAACCATGTCTTCTTTTACCTGTAGAGTTAAATTGGAGATTTCTTAGCTTTTTCTCTTTATTCCCAGTTTATGTATGATTTTCATGCTCTTTTCAGAGCTTTTCTTGATGCCCATCTGAGGCGTTAGTACAGCTACAAGTGTTGTTAACAATCAGCATATGCAAGTAGAGAAACGGCTTCAGCAGTCGATACTTCACTAGTATCAGGTCTAAAATATGAAAATACTGCATAAAATATGAAATAACTTTACAGCATATTGTGTCCAATATTGTAGCAGTTTATACTGGAAAAATTGTTTGAATTATCATTATTAAGTGTTTATTTTTGTATCTTTTTTAATATTATTTTGTTTGGACATTTAACATTTAATTATTACATTTTTGGACATGATCCACACCCTATATTTGGAAGAGGAAGTGGGTGAGTAGTTTGGAAATGTGGTGGTTGCAAATCATTTTTGACCACGCACACATATCCATTGGAGATTTTTGTTAAGATTCGTCTACTTTTGTTTTTTTATATTCATCTAATTCATCTACTTTTAAAACTTTTTTGTGGAAGAATTTTCAAAAATTCAAAAGTTGGAGCTTGGACTGAGAGTGTGTCACAAAGGCCACCGTTATTTCCATCGTCGCTCTGCTCTATTGGAGAAACAGACCCATGTTTTTTTTTATTCAATGTTAGAAAGAAAAATACAACGGTGTTATTTTATTTTTGTTTCTCATTACAGAATCCAACATCGAAACTTAACGAATACGGATTGTTTACCTTTTTTTCTTATTCTATATTAGATGGAGGAGACTGGTCGAATCATCTCTAACCTTTGCAACATTGTGCCAGGTGGGGTGGTCTGTTTCTTTCCCTCTTATGATTACGAGAAGAAGATTTTAGGACACTGGGAGAGCACCGGGGTCCTCCAGCGACTGCAGACCAAGAAAAGGGTACATGAACAGTAGCACTGGGATTACATTTCAGTTCGTGTGGGGAAGGAAACGATCCTTTGTGTGTGTTTCAGATTTTTCAAGAACCCAAAAAAGCCAACCAGGTTGAACAAGTGCTCAGTGACTATTCCAAATGCATTCAGGTGTGTAAATAGAGGCACAAGGATGCATTACGCATATTTACTTAAACTTACTTGATTTTTCTTTTATTTTTTGTTTTGTCTGTTTTATTAGCACTGCTGTAATACCGGAGGTGGCCAGACGGGTGCGCTGCTTTTCTCAGTGGTTGGAGGGAAAATGAGCGAAGGGATCAACTTTTCTGATGACTTGGGGAGGTGAGAAGTGCAGTTGTTTGAACCTGGATCATTTTGAGTGGTCAAAAAAAATCACCCTTTCTTTCTTGAAAATATGTGCAGCTGAGTGAAACTTGACATTTTGAATTGACTAGCTGAAATGCTAGATTTATTGCAAATATTTTACAATAAATATTTTACAACAATTAGTTTTTCCAGTGTTGTAGCTTTGTATGTGAAGAAATATTTTTTATAATTTAATTTGTCGTCACAATATGTTGAAAACGCATGTTTTAAAGGACCCTTCCAGCATTTATTTTTGCGTTCCTGGGAAAAATGTACATATTTGTTTGAACTGCTTGAATATTTTTTTACCACCAATATTTTTGTTTATTTATTGTTCTTTAGCCATGAACAATGTCTTAATCTAGTGTTTGACGAGAGTTTATTGAATTAGACATAAAATAACTTTGAAAACAACCACAGATAACTTCCTGTGACTGATCTAATTTGTTCATTCGAGTTACGTGAGCTAGTGCAGCTAGTGTTCTAAATATATATATTTTATCATTTATTATTGAGCTATATACACTAGATTTGTTGACTGAACTAAGGCGGTACATCTTATTCTTGCATCTGATATGTTTTTATAGTTCTTTACAGTCTCAAAAATTTTCGGCTGGCATTACCTCACGATGTAAAACTGGTGGAATCTCGTTTGAAATATGAAAAACATGGTTGTGCTCTGATTGAGTTCAATGATCTTTGATGAGCTATGCTAAAATTACTGGAGAATGGCTAATTGTTTAGTAATTGGTAAAACACTACATATCTTGGGTGAAAATTACAATGAACATATGTCAAAAAGTGGATACAGTTTTAATCAGCCTTTATTTCCTTTGTCCAATGCACTCGCATCCGAAGCGTAACACAAACCTTTTAGAATGAGAGTCGATGGGTTGCTGTGGGGGTTTTCTAAGGTATGACCAGTTTCACGCTACTTTGATTGAATTACACACAAGCCTTTTATAATCGTAGCTCATGAATTTAATGCCGTTCTTTTTTATTGGCTGATTATAAGGCAACATTAGCCTTTGCCCCTCGTCTAGAGCCTAGGATTGAAATATTTTTGCATAGTTTGAACCTTGAAGGTTGTTGTCCATTTAACCATATCATGTCTTTGCACTGACATTTCACTCGTAACGCCTTTCTTTGAAACAATCATGATTGAATGGAAGGTCTCTGAGCTACTGGAGGGTTCTTTACCAGTTCCTTTGCATTAAAAGAGACTTCAACTCCAAGAGACACCAGGTTAAAAGTCGAAGGTTGAACTTTGAAGTACTTCACTGAAAACATAAATCCTCACAAGACTGTATGTAACCTGATACACTGGACCAAATACCGGTACATCACACGCTACCACGTCTACAAGGGTTGCAGATTTCACATTTGCTGGGTTGGTTAGCATAACTGCTAATATTGCTGTGTCACCATTTATTTAGCAACAATCTTCTCGGTAACGTAGGGTCTATTAACATATCTAAGTTGGTGATTCATCCATCGCGATGTTTCATTATGGACATCATCGATGCCCAAATTGCTGTACATCATCCAACCCTAAGTGGGACATGCCTAATTTATGCTACTATAGTGAGTAATTTCCATAATTCATTACCTGGGGCCCGTTTCAGAAAGGAGGTTAAGTGAAAACTCAGAGCCTGTTAACCCTGAAATGAGAGAAACAAAATGGCAGGTCTGTCAAACTCGAGAAAGCAGAGTAAGTGAAGTAACCGTTTCTGAAAGAGGGGTAACTTTGGTAACACAGGTTGCTGTGGTAACTTACTCTGTAATCACAACACACACCTTAACAGTAGCTTGTTTGATCTTATCTTTAGATATTCAAAGTTTTATTTTTGATAATACTACAAATAATAAATTATTCGGTTAAATTCACTGACCTTCAACAGGGGCATGTACTGTAACTAGATTAATGTGATTATTACTTATTCTAAAACTATATTATTAGTACTGCTTATATTCTAAATGTCATATCAACCTCTACCACTACATCAATAAAAAGGCAGACACACAAGTGCACTTTTAAATCTCGAAAAAAAACTCCTCAGTTTTAGAAATTTTATATTATTTTATGTAATTTAATGCAATTACATCTGAAATAGTAGCCAATTCTCCACTTTTTCAAGGGAAAAGTTAATGGTAACTCGTAATATCTGCGCTCCATTGATAATGCCTTTTGATAGTCGTGGTGCGCACGCTTTTACTCTGAATTACTCTACTCAGAGTTGATTGATCAGCTGTTCTGAAATCGAAAACTCTGAGTATTCAATCTCTCAGTAAATCACCTCAAGAGTTCAAAAATCCCCCGCCACGTGTTTGGTGCTCAAGTGGTGTCTGTGGATGTGTCCAGGTGTATAGTGATGGTGGGAATGCCGTATCCAAACATCAAGTCCCCAGAGCTGCAGGAGAAGATGGCTTATCTGGACAAACACATGGTGAGGGAGCTTCCTTCCTCTTTAAGACCTGCACCTCTTCTTCTTCTAATGCGCTCATCTGTCTTTCAGACTCCCGTTGGTGGTAAAAGCCCTGGGAGGGCTTTGGTTGAAAGCCTGTGCATGAAAGCTGTCAATCAGTCTATTGGTAGGTGGAGCTCTATGAATTAAAAAAAATGACATTTTTCACTCCACCTTATTATTTTTCCTGTGTGTTTCCGTTGGAGGTGTTGATCGTTTCTGGTAATCAATATCTCCTTCTCAATCTGCGTTTAACAGAACCACTAAACCCATCAAATATTGATGCATTTTTAGTGGTTTGAATATTGTTGTTTTAGTAATCGGCTCAAATTCTCGTACTTTCTCACTTGACGCAGGCCGTGCGATCCGTCATCGTGGTGATTACGCTTCGATCGTGCTGTGTGACCACAGATACGGGCGTTTGGGCACGCTGCAGAAGCTTCCAGAGTGGATTCGATCCAGCACACGGACACACACCACATTTGGTCCGGCCTTTGCTAGTGTGAGGAGGGTGAGTGTACGGTTTGCTTTCCAAACACCATGAATCCAGTGCACCCAGAATCTCTCTCTTAGTATCAAAATGAATCTTTAAATATTAAAATATGGATTTTCCTCAAACCACTTTTGTGCTAAAGAGAACACATTTTTATACAAATCTCTTCACATTCTCTGACATATAATCCATAATCACAATTTATAATCAATAATAATAGTAATATTTCCAGTGAAACATGACAGAAATAAGGTTCTACAGTGCTTTTTATTGAACAATAAATACATATTCGACAAAGTATATCATAGAAAAATATAAACATACCAGAGAAATGATTAATGTAGCACTACAATATGTGTATCATTCATTCATTAGATTTTGTTTTCATCAATGAAACAAAAAAATCTATTTTTTTTTCTTTTTTCAATATTTGATACTGTTATCAAAAGGTGAAAATTATAAGCTTCCAACATCTTCATCCATTACATATTGTCTACCTGAAGAACACGGGAACATACTGTCCTCGCTGGACGCACTCATATCTGTTTTTTAAGAGCTCGGAGCAGACGAGTGTCGAGAGAAACTCTGAAATGAGTTTGAGGTTTTGTGTGTCAAACATAAATCAAAACTTGTTTTCTTTAAATCAAGACTGAATAGAATCATGGAATTTAAATTAAGACTGTTTAATACTTTCTACAGTTTAATACATTTGAGCAAAATTGATGCATCTGATTTCAATACTTTTAAGACTCCATGGACAGACACCCTGATCTATTTATTACGTTATTATATCCAGATAAATAATTAAAAAAAAACACATAAGAAAAAAGATCTTGTCCCAGGATTTTTTGCCAGACAATGCCACACAAAATACAACAAACAGCAGCATGACATTTTGAGTCTAGTGTTACATGATGACTACAATGATCAAAAATCTAAAACCAGTACTCAATAAAATTGTAGCTTTTTTTCAGCACAGAATCAAATACTGGATAATCAATATTTGGTGTCCTTTAAATGTATTTGTTATATATTGATATCATTTTTTCAGCCTTGCATGAGCTCACCAGCACAATCACTCCATACGTGTGGCAAAATGAAAAAAAAAGACAATTTCTTTACAAACTTTAGACTAAACCCCGTGCTTCTGCTGAGTATGAAAAACCCTTTTGACAAAAACAAAACATGAAAACCTTTTAACAAACAGTTAAGAGCTTTATAGCCACCTCGTGGTTTAGCATGTTGAGTAGCACTCGACTCTAAATGTTCTTATTTCAGCAGACAATGCATTAAATTACCTTTCCTTTTCAAAAATTCTACGAAACGCCATTAAACTACTACATTTGTCTGTCCAGCTCAAACTCTGTGGGTAGGGGAAATTTAGCATTAGAAAATTAAAAACCAGAAGGAAAACTAAGGTTTTTAAAGGAAGCTCGTCATGGCACTTGCTCAAACGACCTTTGTTCAGTTAACAAATAGCACAGACTTGTCAATATCCAAATATTTTCCACTTTTCATGTCTTATTATTGCAAATATATGTTTTATAACAGCTCTGAGGCTTCATGCATCACTTCACTTTATCTTTCACGCTCAGATGGCAATGTACGCATCTCAGTGCACGCTTTACTCTGGTATTTGTTCATTAATGTCTTTTGCTGACTCTTATAAGTGATGAAGTGAAGCAGAAAGTCTATGCTCAGTTTAGTTCTAGCACTGCACAATAAACAAGCCATCAGATGCAACCACAAACATGTGATCGTGACTTTAAAAATGCTAACAATACACTAGTAACAGTTTATTATTGACCTTTATTTATTTGTTTCAGATAGACTTGAATTAAAAGTGAAAGAGCAGGAAAAATATCAAACAGGGGTCTCAAACAACCCCCTGGTAGTAGAAACCTTGTAAAAATGGTGTGAATTTCCCCATACCTCCTGTGACTGACAAAACTAGCTTGTTGTAAGAACATTGTGCGTCTCTTTTTAAATTCCCTGGCCGCCTTTTTACAAGTACATCAGCATTTTTTCACAACCTTAACATCGCCAGCATCAGAAAAACTCAAATTTCAATTTTTTCAAAATAAAATCATTACTGAAAATTTTCTGAAATTGAATTGCTTTTGGAGTGATCCCTGTGTGTAATTATTAACATATTTAAATGTTTGTAAATGACGCAGGGGAGTTTTCTGCTTTTGTATGTGCGCTCATTTTCACATTGATTGGGTTGTACGAATAGATTCTGTGGAATAGATTCCAGCTCTACACGTATGCAATGTTTTAGAAATCATTGCAGGTGACTTGATGTACATTATCAAGATTATTTCTTGTAAAATAAATGTCTCATGTGCTCTGTGACCCGCAGTTCTTCCAGGAGAAGCGTCAGAGAGTGTGATGCTGCGAGTGTTCAAGATCTCACCTTCTCAGAATTATTGAGCTGCAGTTCTGCTGCTCCCTACTTTCACTTTCTTCGTTTCTTTTAAGAACTTTCTTTTTTTCACATACTGCATTTGTTTTGTTTGTTTGTTTGTTTTATTAAAAAACTTGAATGTTCAGAATATGACTGCAAAGAATTATTGATATAAAAGTTTAAATATCAAAAATACATTCTTCCTGGACTACACGCTTTTTTACAATCAACACCAATTAATCAATTAATAAATGTATTAATGTCTACAAAAGATGATGGAAGATCTTTAAGCAAAGGTAAAATGACACAAGTTAATTACATTAAAATACAGGAACTATAATCCCAATGTGGAGCTAAACTAATATAATAATTTTGGCAGAATTTTTATTAATTAAAGTTCAAGATTACTGCTAAAATGATACCTTTTCATTTGTGCAGCATTTTACAAATAATGAAGACTTATGAATCATGATCATTATAAAGCATCACTCTTGACTTTTTTAATTTAATATTATCTACACACGGAGCACAACATTAACAGACCTTCAGACCAATGCTCCACAGCTCTCCTCTGACAGACCTTCAGTCCTTACACCCGGTTAAACCTCCCAGTCCTCCTCATCATCTCCACCCACTGGATGTGGCGCTGGAAGTGGCGGGATGACATCTGACATCCTGGCGAATGCCCCACCTGAGCCGGGAGGGGCATCAGAAACATCTCCACCGCCTGGACCCTTGCCGGAGATTCCTGTTCAGTAGATAACAGAACATGTTTCAGTGTATTTCATGACCTGGCTCCCACACTTTTGGAATGAAACGTCCACTTCACTTAAAAACATGTTTTTCTCACTTGATATAACTGATATCCTCTATAAAGTTATACACAATATATGTTAAAGGATCCTTTACAGACAAAGAAAGGTTACGTTCATGAACTTCAAAATGGATTACTGTATTATTTTTTAGCTTCTTTCAGAAATCAGCAGCTGCTCACCAGAACAGGAAAGTATGATCATATCAGTCCTATCCTCACCGCACTGGTTAGTTTCACATTAGAATAAACTACTCCTGTTTGTCTTTAAGGCTCTGATTATTGAACATTTGATGTCAAACGTTGGTTTTCAAGATTTCTTGCACAATTGAAACCCAACTAGGTTGTGTTTACTCATCTGCCTGACTGTGGTTTTTACACTGTGTTTTGTTTCTATATATTCTGGAATGTTTCTACGGTGAATACACGCCCTTGGGTCCATTTGACCGACTTGTCAAACATTTAATCGCATTTCATTTCGTGGCGTGGGAATGTTACCACAGCAACTGACTTGCAAATCAGCAAAGATCTTTTATTGACTTCAATAACTGCATTAATTAAAACTCCTAGACGTCTTTTAAAGAGGGTATGCCTGAACTTCACACACTTTTGTGAATCCAATGTTTAGTTATTCTTCATAATCGCTCAATTTCAGTACACGTGATGGATGGCTGCATCTTTGAGGCTTTTCAGGAAGTCGCGTGTGCACATGTGGTTCCAATCGCAAAAAACACTCCCACTGCGAAAGGTTCCAGTATGTGGTGGAAGTAAAAATTTCCAGTAGGGGTAAAACCTTTGCCTGGCAGTGGCAGTAAAAGTAGCAGCTGACCAAAATACATGGTAATTGTTCCAAATTAAGTGCAAGGCGAACAGTTTAATACCAATAAAGAATGTTGGTCCCACCACGTTTCCATTGTGATTCTGGCAGTGCGTTAGCTTCCGCTAAATGATTAGCTCATTCTTGACTGAACGGCTCTTTGTTCTATAATTAGTTCACGACACGCGTGTATGCTTCTCTGATGTCATCATCCTGGTGTTTGTGCATTCTCTGAGGAAAACTGGCAGCTTTTGATGGCCAGCTGTAGGGACGTGAGCTCTAAGGTGTACTAACAGTGATAAAATAGACAAATGGGATATTTTCTGAATAATGTCGGAAGTAATCGAGTTATCTTGACAAATAAATGTTCTTTAAAAATGCTCAGAGTTCCTTCCTGTATCGAAATCACTGGAAAACAGTCTCCTTCAGCCACTTTCGACTGAGGGAAAGTAGATACATCAAACTCACTGAAAGAAATCAGATACGCATCTGATCCAGGAGCACATATGACTGTCCTGGGTTGCATTTTTTTTTTTAAATTGGAATTGAGCGGTTCGGACAGTCATGAACAAATCGAATCGGATCCATTGCCATGCATTCTTTAAAAATCTCTGTCTTTTTTTATTTCCTCTAAAGCTGCAATAAAACAATGGTTTGTTATAGTAATGTGTTCGTGTTACAGCTTGATCTAAGCACAACCACATTATTGCTTGGGGTATTCAGTGAAGGAAGGGCAGTTACTGGTAGAGCTGTAATCCTAGCATCGCACGCTCCTCTTGCCATTGCTTCAGTGCATGTGCAGCCCTCGGAATGTCATGGCACCATCCTAACTTTTCTTTAATTGCCCATTGACAAAGATATGAACAATATAATCTACGACTGGGAGCTTGTTATTTTTAGAATAAACATGAGGAATAATGAGAAAAAACTGAAACATACCTTTCCTGCGCATGGCCAGTTTATTAAAGAGGTCCGACATCAAGTCTCCACCACTTCCTGTTGCCACAACTGCAGATAAAAACATGAATATATCTGAATTTGTTTTCAGAAAACATTCATTCTGCATCTGAGAGTTTCTAGATGAGGATGGAAATAACTCTCCTCTAACTCTTTTTTTTTTAAACAGCAGACAATAAATTAGCAACAAAATACCACAAAACACTGGTATAAAAATAAAGTTTTGTTTGTTTTTTTTTTAAACAAGACACAAGACTTCATTTATTTTATAAAATAATCACACCGGTTGTTTTAATCTAATCAATTTGCAACATCATTACCAGCCAAACTGATTTCTTACACCAATTCGAGCGAATGTGATTCATACCCTAATAATGGGAACGTTAGTTTCTGACTAATACTGGAGCTTGGCAATGTGGCCTACAAATGTCCCCCAACGTTCTTCACAAGAAAATAAAATTATTTTCAACGTTGGTTAGATTTAGATTTCCATTTAAATAATTTGCTACATTTTGTTTATTATTGATTTATATTGATACATTTCCACCATACTTAAAATAAATATGCACATTATATTATTCAATAAATATGAAGAAAAAAATGCTCAAAGTGGATGTTGTTATGGAAAAAAATATTTAATATCTTATTGTCTGAGATAGAACAGGAAGTTACATCACAATAGGAAGTTGTGTGAATAAGCTCTGGACCCTGAGAGAGACACATCTTAAACCAACTCTCTCAGAGTTGATTTGTTAGTTTTAGCATCTTTAGTGTTTAATCTAAATAAAGCAGAGTTTTTGGCTGTCTTGCTTCCAGAGTCTTCTATAAGGGGTTATGATGATTTTATTCAATATCACAGTATGTGCACCATATGTACCATGTAAATATAAACAATCCATGATCTCTTTCTATCAGATCCAATTCTTGGCTCTCACTGTCTCGTTCATTTCGTAGCGTACCACAACTCTGCAGCCTGCCGCTGTTTCAGGTGTTGCATTAAACTGGTAGCACTAGCAACAGACTGTAAACACACGTTGCAGCAGTGTGTTTGTTCTGTATCTGACATGGCAAAACTGATCCATATTCCTGATGACATCATGGTTTTTTTCCTGCTCGCTGACATGCTGTTATCGCTATGGTAACTGCAAGAGGGAGGCCAGAGTAGGAAGTTCCCAATTTGAGAGACAAAACCAATAAGACAAATGGCTAACTATTTACATTATTTGCTAAAACTCTACGTATCTCCAAGCCCTAGTTTCTTACACAAACAGTGGTTTAGCTGATGTGTTTCACACACTAAAAGAATTTTAGTTAAAATATTTGTCACGCATAGCCGCATGGAAATGAAAGCAATACTTTGGTATACGAAAAGCACATTCATGAGTCTTTGTTTGGTAGCTACAGACAGAATACACAGGAGTAAAGAGCTATCGTCTGAGATCTCTACAAAAAGTAGATAACAGAAATGCCACCCTGACCACGTACTGGAATGCCGTCTTTCTCAAAAACAAAATGTGTGTGTTGTACACTTCAAACATTGGAAAAATACTTTTTCAAAATGTGTCGTGTACGAATCAAAACAATGCTTTCTTGAATATTTCTGCCATTTTAATACATTCACAAATAAAACTCAGTGATTGGATCATAAATGCAAGGTAACACACCATTGTTTTGTTCCATGACTAAGCTTTTGAAATTCATGAAATAACCTTAAAACTGAAAAATAAGTCCCTTTGATGGCGATAAAGTAAATGGTTCAGGTTACAGCCTTCAGCAGAGCGAGACCAATATTTACATGTTCATATCTTTTAAAAGGGTGTAGCAGCAGTAAACATTTAGCAATGCATTTCTAACACAAATGTTCATTTAACTCTAATAACAGTACATACATCGTTGTTTTTATCAACTCCCGAACGCTAATAATGACTGAGCTAATGAGTTCAAGCACTAATAACAGTTTAGCTAACATCAACCCCCTCTAATTACCTCAGTGTGACAAAGCCCTCTAACCTTGTTCTTGCTCCTTCTGTTTCTTCTTCTCCATCTTGCGCTCCTTCACATTGCGGAGGTTGGCTTTGCCTATGCCACCAGCATTTCGAATGGACTCTAGGAGACTGGCTCGCCCATCTGATGGTTGTGCCACCTCTGAAGGTGCACCTTTCACAGTTCCTGCACAGAGCATCACAGTATATACATGGAAATAAAACAGATAAAAAAAAAACAAGGAACAAAAGGAAAATAACTAAATTAATTACTTTTAAAATGTAAATATGCAGACACAACATCTAATCAAGATAAAGGTAAAAAAGAGACCAACTAATAATAGCAATTTTACCTGTAGCTGTGGCTTTACTTGAAGCTTCATCTGTTCTGTCAGTAGTGAGAGGTAGTGGGGGTGCAGGGGGAGGAGCTGGAGAGGAGCCAGGAGGTGGTACTTGAACCTGTGATGCCTCTGGTGGTGGAGGGGGTGGAGGAGGGGGAGGAGGAGGGGGTGGGGCCTCTAGCCTGAAATGAGAGTCTTAAAACAAAAACAAAGAAGAGTTAAAATATTTTACATTTTATAACCATTTTTATTTCTTTTATATTTAAGGACAACCACACATATATTTAGGGGTCAAAGGTGTGTAGAACAGTGTTGTTGCTCCGATTCTTCTTTTCCATCTTTGAATGCACTTTTGGAAGGAATTTTTAGGAATTTCGCCACAAATCAGAACTGGTGAACACTTATCTCTGATTGGGGTTCAAAAAGTGGGTGTGGGTTTCAGCTCATAGTGCTAACAGTTTATTGTATGTCGATGAAATTTGCTGCGCACACATGGTCTTTTTTGTAATTTGGATCATGTTTGTAAACTTGACAGGAAGTGATTTATTTTGTTAAAACTTCTAAAAATCAGGTCATTTTCAAACAAGTCGTACTTGAATGAACTCCTGAAGATTGTATGTGTTCAATCCCATCTAATGCAAATGGGATGTTATACATGCGTGTGATTAGACGTGGTTATATACATTGGTAAAGGGCTATAATAGAAAAATCTAGGGTGGTACAACTAAACGAATGCAAGTGGGCATCCAGGTAAACGGGGGAGAAGTATGACTTCACTGGTATCAGTCTCTTAAATCACTAAGAATAATTAATTCCTAGCTGAGCGGTTTGAGGAGTCATTGATCGAGAATTATTCATTTATTCATACATTTTGTTGCCTCTCTCCAGCGCACATTGGGCGAGAGGCGGGTGTACACCCTGGACAGGTCGCCAGTCAATCGCAGGGCAACATTCACTCACACATTCACACCGAAAGGGAATTTAGATTAGTCAATTAACCTAACCACATGTTTTTGGGATTGTAGGAGAAATCGGAGTACCCTGAGGAAACCCACACAAGCACAGGGAGAACCGGTAACCTTTCTAACTGGAAGGGCACAGTGCTACCCACTGAGCCACCGTGCCGCCCATCGAGATTCATGATAATTCCTAATGTTAAACTTTATGCTCAGATTGAAATATTTCACATTTCCATTAGCAGCCGTTTCAGGCTGTACACTTTTGTTAGATTTTTTAGTTTATTTTGCCAAAAAGCCACTTCTTATGAATATGTAGTCTTTTGCAAATTTTTAAGAATATATTATTCTATGGACACCATCATAGAAAGGGCTTACTTTTATAAAATATCAGATTTATTTTAATTGATTTTAATCCAGTCAATGTATAATAAATGGATATCGTTTTTGGATCAAATTGTAACCTGTGTATCTAGATGTAAATCAAATCCTGCAACCCTACCTTCACCATCTGCTTGAATCCCATCCCCTCAGCCACACTTTCTTATCCTCACTGAAACCTCACCTTCAGCTTATTTTTATACACCAAAATGAAAAACTGGTGGATTGTCTTTCACATCGCAGCATACGATCATTGCATCTCTCTCAGTGTAAGCGGTTACTACACCAGAATTAGCAAATAGTTCCTCGTTTCATTGAACTTAAATAAATAAATAAATCTCTTTTTTTGTTGGTTGTAGTGTACAATGTAAATCAAGAAACATTGACGAATTCTTTGATCGTTTTAAAATGACCATTTTTATCTGGACTAAACTGTGCTAAACAGATACGGAAAAGGAATTGAGGGTTGAGTGGGGAAAAAAAAAGTTTGCAGTTACCAGATCCGCTGGACTCGTCGTGTTCGGTGCTAAACGAGGGAAGCTCAGGGATGCTGCTGCTGGCTGGAACTGATGGAGCAAAGCCAGGGCCGAGGTCAGCGCTGTACATCAGGTCATCTGCGATCCCTGGAAGGTCCGGCAGGTAGGAAGGCACATCGATCTCTGGGACCTGGCCCAGGTCTGGCACGTAGAAGTAATTCTCTGCAGTCTGTGGAAAAGCATGGGAAAGGGACAAAAATGCATCTCTTCAACCAAGCTTTTGATTATATTGTAAAATAGAAAAATCTATACACCCTTGCCTAAACACCTAACTGTTCTTTTGTCTCTACTCCACTAATTAGTCTCTCTGTTCTAGTCTTTTCACAGGTGATGGCTGCTGACCAACCCATCAGGATCTTCCTGCCCAAGAAACTCTAGCTTCTGGTTTTATTAACTTTACATTTACATTTATGCATTTGGCAGATGCTTTTATCCAAAGCGACTTACATTTGAATGAACATATTTTTTTCTGTCAGTTCTTGCTTTCCCTGGGATTTGAACCCACAACCTTTGCGTTGTTAGCACAATGCTCTACTGTGGCTGGTGATCAGCTAGTCAGGGATCCACCCTATGAGGCAACTGACACACTGGTCACAAGTGTAGTAGCTCCCCATGCGAAATGGAAATGCTAGTTCATTTTGTTCCCTTCGTCCCATTTCGGCTAGAGGGACCAGCTTGACTACTCGCTAGAAAAGGGGCAGCGATCTCTTCCTGCAGGATCTAGGGAGCGTGATAAACCATGCCTGGGGGGCTAGAGCACAAATTGGTTTGTGTAGTCCAGCCGGTTTGTCCAAATGACCACTGAGAGGCCCTGGGAACCTTCCGCCGGGTCCAAGGCGTACCGACAGCGGATCTTACCCAGACGTTCCGATGATCACCCTGGTGGGACCACAAGGGCACAGACTTGGTGGCAGAATCACAGGGTAACTGGCTCGTCCCTGAAGGTTGGTCAGAAAGGGTAAGGGAGGCTGGCTCCCCTCATCTCTGCCATGGCTAGTGGACAACCTACCCAAGGGGGAGCCTAAGTCAGAGGGTTGCCCCTGTGAGAGGAGAGACTCCATGCTTAGGAGTTAGTCGGATTCCCAAAA
Organism: Danionella cerebrum; assembly: GCA_007224835.1. Taxonomy (NCBI): domain Eukaryota; kingdom Metazoa; phylum Chordata; class Actinopteri; order Cypriniformes; family Danionidae; genus Danionella; species Danionella cerebrum. The sequence goes on from SRMA01023908.1 coordinate 60,426, forward strand.
CTCTGAAGAAAAGAAAAACTTGCTCTTTCTGAAGATGTGAGGGATGGCAGATAATCTGCAGGGTGTGTGAGATCTTTAACAATGGCGGGGCACTGCGCGATCCTTCACTTGCCAGACGGGACACACACTCGAAGAGCAGGAATGATGTGATGAGGACCTGGTGCCCGTCAACCTTGCAAATCAATCTCTCTATCCGAACAGGATTTATGTGGAAATGCTTGTTTCTAAACAGATCCACACATTTCGTGTAATTACCCCTACAGCCGGGACCACACACTCTTTTTGGAAAAAGTGAACGCAAACTTTAAAAGCCCCATAACTCCTGCATTCTGCCCAAACGGACCATAAGACAAGAAATGAACTCGAGTGGGATTCAATCTAGCTAAACGTGGAAGGTGCGTAAGCTACATGGAACATCGTCTTGAGCTCCACACATCATCGTGAGCTCATTGTTGTTCTGACCTGTCTCTCCAACTGTTCTCTTTTGGTGATGGACAGCGGAGCATCGAAGGGTTTATCCTCCTTTTCGGTTTCCAGCGCAGTGTGTGTTTTAGTCACCGCACCTGCCAGTGGGTCGAGAAGCACATACTTCCTATAGCTGAAACACAAACACACTTTACCAGGGGAGCCTTTCCAAGGAGGCGGAGCACAGGGATCACTCACAGATTCTCATTGGTGTTGAAGAGCAGTAAGGAGCTAATTGAGTTGACATTTCTTGGTAGGCTTCCCAATCCTTCCTCCGTTTCGTCCTCTGAGCGCTTCTTACTGCTTACACAAACCGGAAAATATACCAACTTCTCCTGTGAAGATTCAAACACTGATCAAGTTAGAGCTGGGAAAGATCGTTTAAATTACCAACACAGTTTTAATCACAGTGCTTTGTGAAAACTCACCTGCTGGACCTTCTCATCCAGGGGGCGGAGTTTGCTCTGGATTTTATAGCGAGGTCGTTTCTGGGAGATGGAGTCCGTAACACCAGTGAAGATGGACGAATAATCCTGGAGCTTTTCTGGAGCTGGGTATTTGGCACTGGAGAACACCTAACATATGTCCATTTTTTAATTAGTCTTCAGATTATGAATTACAGAGACAATTTCTGGAGATCACCAAACACTGGTAGTGCTGGGACAAAAGATTCAAATTGAAGTGAGAAAAAGCATAAAAACCCATATGCAAATCAAGTGGAAAAGGGAAGCCATTTTTGGCCTTTTATGGGATTTTTCTATGTATAGTGGGGAAGAGTGAAGCAGGATATGCATCTTTATATTTAGCTGATAATTTATTGTTGCAGGCGGCACAGTGGCGCAGTGGGTAGCACTATGGCCTTCCAGTTAGAAGGTTGTTCTAAAGAGATCTCCCCGTGCTTGCGTGGGTTTCCTCCCACAATCCCAAAAACATGCGGCAGGTTAATTGATTAATCTTTTATTAGTGTATCCCGCCTCTAGCCAGATGTGCGCTGGAGATAGACACCAGCAGACCCCAGTGACCCCAAAGGGAATAAGTGGATGAATGAATGTATTTATTGTTGCTCATACAATGGAAGATCTAACATAGAATGGAAAAGGAAGGCAACAGATGTCAGATATTAGACGCAAGTAGAAACATAACCTCTGTAAAAGTGGCAGTTCTGCTGACAATTTCAATGTCCTCATCCTTTCTGGCGGATAATTTTTGGGATTATTTTTGCCCGTTTCTACACCCCAGAAGTTGCTTAGGTTGTGCAGCTCCTCAAGGATAGTGCATTAATGCATTCTTTATTTTTTCAGCACAGTGTGGCGTGCTCAGTAAATGGTGAGGAGGGAATAGTAGGACACCAATAATGCCTTGGTGAAGGAATGGGAGTTACTGCATGTTTCTGCATAAGCTGTTTTGCTATTTTGTACAGCAAAATGACTGGTTTGGTGGTGGGTTAGTGATGGTTTGGGGAGGAGTATCTTTAGATGGCTGCAGAGACAGTGAAGGTGCCCTGAATACCAATAGGTACCAGGATGAGGTCCTCAGACTCCATGGGAGCTGGCTTTTCTTTGATGATGAAGAGCTTGATGCCAACCATCTCTCTTTCTGTTCACCAAAATCCGTTTAATTCACTTATAATTTGACATATATTGTGCAAGTTATAAAAGGTTTTGATATTTTTTGGTTTTAATGAATATTTCAAAAGTTATGACGCATAAATTTCAAGGTAATTCAAATGTGAGAAATGTTTTGTTTTACAGACCCCAAATCAGTGTGCCATTATTGCCATTTAGTGGTGAAAAGAAGGGATAAACCTTGGATGTACAATACCTGTGATATCGGTTGTTTTTTTTAAAGTTCTGGCACAAAGAAAAAACACATTTGAACAAAAAGTGCTTGGAACAAGGTACACACTTTAAGATAAGTTTGCCATTTTTTTTGGGAGGGGGGGGTGTATTTAAAATTTTGTCAACATAAAAACAGTTTGTCCTCAGTTTTTGAGATGTAATACTCTGAATTTTATTATTGTTGTGGATTCATTGTGTTATGTAATGAACAATAGTAGTACAAAAAGAAGCAGGGTTTGTACAAAAAAAATAAATATAAAAGCATCACCGCAAAAACTGAACCAGACTTCAAAGGGTTAAACAAATTTAGAGAGTGTACACAGGCACATAGAGGCCACACACTATGGAACCAAAATTTGAATTGACTTGAGGACTTTACAAAGATGTTTGATAAGCCTGTGATCTCACTCCTACACCTTTATTTTGAGTGTGATCTATTTCACTTGGAGTTTCCAGTTTAAGGTGTAAAATAGTGTTTTCTTGGCTAAAACAGGAGTCCTGGGTGCACAATAAAGCAAATACATGCATGCTGCATCTTTCTTTAGCAATGTACGCTTTATTGGCTTCTGATGGATGGTTTTATTTCGAGGAGGTGAGAGATTAAGTTAATCCCAATAATCCTGAATATGTAGAGAGCGGAAAATACCCAAACGCTGACATAATTTCAGGAACAATAACAATATCTCCTTCAATAATGTCAAACATTATTTTTCAGTTTAAGAAATCATTGTAGAAATAAGAATTGATAATGGTCTATCTCTCTACAACTTTATTTCCAATTCTTCTCATTTCATTCATTAATTTTCCAACCCGCTTATTCCCTTTCAGGTCATAGAGCTCTCTTCGAATTTTAACACATTAAAGATAAGACCTTTGCCAACAAAAAAATAAGTTCTAAAAAATGGTGTAGAGAAAGATGTTTTTCCAGCAGAATACATAGACATAATTTGCCTTAAGCCTAAATATTTACTGCTTATTTCAATGGTAGAACCAGGATTAAATTTACTAATCCATGCAATAACTAAACATTAATTTAGGCATAATGTGTAATGCATTTCAACCATGGGATAAACCTCTTTATGGTATGTTTCCGCACCATATTCTTAAATGTTTGATATTTCATAGAGACATTATTCTCCAGTTCAGACAGTCAGATGTGTGTGAATCCTCCGCATCACCTTGGTGGCTTTCTTGCTTCCTTTAATCTTCTGGACTCTGGCCTGAGCGAGTTTGATCCGGTCGGTGACGGACTGAAGATGAGCTCGGTTCTTCTCCACGCTCGCTGAAACCCTTGATGAAACAAGAGTAATTTATTAAGCAATTCATACAACAGTAAATGGCTTGTTTAATCACTGAGGAAATAGAACATTCCAGATTACAAGCAGAATCACGTCTGGGTTTGTTATTTAAGGAAAATTCCCCTGGCTCTCCAAACTTTATGCGTAGACTGAGATTAATGTGGTATAATATAAGTCAAGGTGAGTCAAAGTGTCCATAAAAAAATGTGTTTTTTTTAAAGGGAAACTGCTTTTCAGAATTAAAAGTTAAAGGTAAGACACCGTTTCTCACGGGGGCTTCTCCTCTAACTTGTGCTACAGAAACTCACATTCTACTTTGTAAACATAACTTTTTAGAATACTTTTGTTATACCACATCATTGTCATTCTACACATTATGTTTCACTTGAATTAAAACTGATTTAAAGTATTTTTAATGTAATAATGAGTAAATTTCAGCCTCTTCTACCGATGTCTGCCACTGGGCGAGTGGAGCTCAAGACCCCGAAAGTGGCACGTGACGTTATGACTTAACAATCGGGTAGATCCCAATCCTGTCCATTAGGTGGCAAACTGACAATCCACCATTCAGTGTGTCCTTGAGTAATGTGTCCTGACAACAAAACTGCTGCCAAGTCATTACATCTCAAATATTACAGCAACAAGTGTTTGAACACAGAATACCCAACTGATAAAGACGAACACAAGTACATAAAACCTTTTTTTCTTAGGGAAAAATGCCACATACAAAGACAGATCCAGGCCAACAGACACTTGTGATGTATTTTTAAATAGAAACTGCTCAAAAACAATGCAAGGGAACTCATCATTGGTCCAATGCAAGAACATATTCGTCATACTTCTGTTATTTCAGCAACTTTTGCTTCCAATCAATTCCACTCGGTATTGTGGACAGGAGGTGGAAATTACAGGCAAATTAAAAGATAACCTTTATAGAGAGGTTGAAATTACTGCACAGGGGAATGTCTTGCAACTGACAAGTTATTTAACTCCAACTGCTGCAACGAGTTGCTTCTCACTTTTTTTAAAGAACCATATTGAAAAACACAATTCATGGTTGTTGAAAAGATGTTTGTCTGTTTGAGAAGGGTCCAATCATCGGCATGAAGCAGAGAAAACATATAGAACACTAAAATTGGGTTTCGAACTGTCCAACACATTATAAAAACTGGAAGGATAGCAGGCAACCATCACTTTTGAGGAAAAATGTTCAGAAAAAAACAACAAAAAAAAAATCCCTGAAACGTGGTGATCGGCGATTACCTAAACGTTTGATGAAATGGAAGAAAAACAACAGTAGAACTGTGGGCTGTGTTAGTAACAGTGAAATTAAGAGCATTTCCACACAGCCAATGTGACGGAACTCAAAGGATTGGAAAAGCGTGGAGCCTTTTTTTTGGGGGGGGGGGGATTAGTTCAGATTTACTCTGTTCCAGAGTGATGGGCGTAAGAAGAGAGGCACCCATCCTGCCTACTGCACAAGCCTGTAGGGCAGGGCTATGACCTGGGGTGCCGGAGTTGCTCAGGTCTAGGTTCAGCAACAGGATTTCAGGACTAGCCGAATATACTGAATGACCCGGTGATTCTAGCAGGGATTTTTCTTCCAAGATGACTACATCAAATTGTGAAGGAGTGGTACACGGAGCAGGAAGCATCGCTTTTAAACATGGATTGGGCGCCACAGAGTCCAGACCTTAACCCCACTGAGAATCCCCACTGGGAGAATTATTTGTGTTGTGGTCAGACTCTACCATCATCAAGGCAAAATCTTGGTGGAAAACTAATGAAACACTGGATGGAAAAAAAAATGTGACATCGCAGAAGCATCTCGAAATAATGCCACAGCGAATCTGTGCCGTAATCAAAGCTAAAGGCAGTCTGTGTGTGACATTTTTTCATTCAGGTAGTAAATATTTGGCAGTGCATGTTTAGATTTATCTGCTTGTTCCTTTGGTATCAGTGCAAAAAAGTAGCTCTTGATCAAAACTGAATGAAGTGATCAAAGCTTTTAAAATAAGTGAAAACTTGAGAAGAAAAAGCTCCTGTTATCACAGAAGGGTACTACAGTGGTGCAGGAACGAGGCATAACCCCCCAGATGCGCTGGCGTAACAGGGTTTGTGTACAGCCTGATCATCAGCACTGAGTCAGTGTGCTCTTCTGTCGCCTCTGGCTCTACAGGCTTCTGAAAGAGCCTCCATTAGAACAGGGGAAAAGATGACAAGGATGAATAAAAGAGAAGAGGAGGGAGGAAGCTTAATGGAGCTGACCTAGAAATGCAGACATACACTCTCAAATATGTTCCCTGGACCCCTGTGTGGCATGTTGTCATGGTAACGCTGCGGATGGTTTTCTAGTCAAGAATTAGCATATTTGAGCAACTCACGCCCTCACACATCTGCATTTCCAGCAAAACAAACACATCATTGTTTTTCTGACGAGGCCAAACCGTAATCTGACTAAAATAGCCCGAAGGAACAAAAAAAGGTGCACATGAGCGCTGCGTTCAGGCAGCTATTGCTATTTTCCGTTTAGTGGATACCTCCGCCCCCTTGCCTCATGCCCTGGTGTCTCAACTTTAACTGTTGTTTGCGAAAAGCAGTTTGGAAAACACATTATTGGTAAACTACACAAAATGTTTCAGGAGATTTAAAGCATTTTTGATGTAATAAAGTTTAAGCTTCTTCTACCATTGTTTGTAAATGAGAGAGTGGAGCGCCGGGTGAGGTGAGACTAAACAATCGGATACATGATTTTCTGAAAGGAGTGATATATTTAATTATTTGATATGCAGCTGTGTTTAAGCGCGTGTGTGAGTGTGTGTTACCTTGTAAAGATGTCTGTTGAGATGGTTTCCAGGTACTCCAAGGTATCAGTGATTTGATGCACTGCCTCTTCTCTCCTCAGGTCCGGCTGAATGAGAGGCACGGAGTACACCTGTCCCTCCATGTAACGCTTCTGTGTCATCCTGCATCCCAACACATTTCAAATATTCACGTTTATGCTCAAACGTCGCATTACTTTTTCATAATGAAGAGAAAAGCAGCTCTTTTGAAGAATGGAGAAAGCCAGAGTGGCTATGTAAAGTGGCAACAGATGTATTAGGCCTCCTCTGAAAAGCACATTATACAGTGCCTTGCGAAAGTAATCAGCCCCCTTGAACTGTTCAACCTTTTGCCTCATTTCAGGCTTCAAACATAAAGAGATAACACTTTCATTTTTGTGTGAAGAATCAACAAGTGGGACACAATCATGAAGTGGAACAAAATTTATTGGATATTAACAAATTAAAAACTGAAAAGTTGGGCATGCAAAATTATTCAGCCCCCTTAAGTTAATATTTTAAAGCGCCATCTTTTGCTGTGATTATAGTCGCTTGAGGTTCATCTCAATCAGTTTTGCACATCGGCAGACTGAAATTTTTGCCCATTCCTCCTTGCAAAACAGCTCGAGCTCAGTGAGGTTAGATGGAAAGCAGGTTTTAGCTCTTTCCACAGATTCTCGATTGGATTCAGGTCTGGACTTCGACTGACTTGGCCGTTCTAAACCTGGATTTGTTTATTTTTTAACCATTCCATTGAAGATTTTGCTTTTTGGATCATTGTCTTGTTGAAGGACAAATCTCCGTCATAGTCTCAGGTCTTTTGTTTTTTTGAATGGCCCTCTTTTTGGCTCCATCCATCCAACCATCTTCCCTGTCCCTGCTGAAGAAAAGCAGGCTCAAACCACAATGCTGCCACCACCATGTTTGACAGTGAGGATGGTGTGTTCAGGGTGATGAGCTGTGTTGCTTTTCATCTGACCAGAGCACCTTCTTCCACATGGTTGGTGTGCCTCCCAGGTGGATTGTGGCAAACTTTAAATGACTCTTTTTATGGATGTCTTTAACAAATGGTTTTCTTCTTGCCACTCTTCCATAAAGGCCAGATTTGTGCAGCATACGACTCATTGTTGTCAAATAGACAGACTCTCTCACCTCTGCAGTTCATCCAGAGTGATCATGGGCCTCTTGGCTTCATCTCTGATCAGTCTTCTCCTTGTTTGAGCTGAAAGTTTGATGGACTGGCCGGTCTTTGTAGATTTGCAGTGGTCCGATACCCCTCCCATTTCAATATCATCCCTTGCACAGTGCTCTTTTGGGATGTTTAAAGCTTGGAAATCTTTTTATATCCAAATGCAGCTTAAAACTTCTCCATAAAAGTATCTCAGACCTGGCTGGTGTGTTCCTTGTTCTTCAAGATGCCCTCTGCTCTTTAAATGGATCTCTGAACCTATCACAGAGCAGGTGCATTTATTTGGAGACTTGATTACACAGAGGTGGGATCTATTTATCATCATGAGTGCTTTAGTTCAACATTGGATCATTCAGAGATCCTCACTAAACATCTGGAGAGAGTTTGCTGCACTGAAAGTAAAGGGGCTGAATAATTTTGCACGCCCAATTTTTCCAAAGTTTGAAATATCCAATAAATTTCATTCCACTTCATGATTGTCTCCCACTTGTTGTTGATTCTTCACAAAAAAGTTATATTTGAAGCCTGAAATGTGGCAAAAGGTTGAAAAGTTCAAGGGGGCTGATTATTTTCACAAGGCATTGCATATATTTCCCAAGTGATGTGTAACAGAAAGACATTTTTTCTAAAACAAAACAATAGCTCATTTGGGAAGATTGTAGTGTTTGTAATACAAATGGAAATAAATGTATAACAAACACTTTAAAAAAATACTGGTCATTATTAGCCCTCCAATGTTCATTAATACATTTTTTACTTCATTAATTTTCTTTACTTCTCAGGGTTCTGCTGATGCCTCCAGCTCAGTTATGACAAAAGCACACAGAGGAAAGCCATGCAAGCAGGGCCAGAACATGCAAAGTCTCTTCAGAGGCCCTGGCCTCACACCAGTAAATTACTCAATAAAAGATCATTAGGCTACCTACTGCGCCACCTCCTGATGTTAATATTCAATAGTTATTCCATTTTGCTTGATATCAGCCTTAAGTTGTTTGCAGTATTTCTCAACAGGTCCTAATCATGTCTCCTGAGGAATAATAGCCCCTTCTTCCTGAGCAGGTCTCTGCTCCAGATTTGTTTAGTGTGTTCCACAGATTTTTTTATTGGATTCAGGTCTGGGCTTATTTCCAGTATGCATCACCTTTCTTCTGGTTGTTGTTAGCAAACTTGATTCTCTTCTTCAGAAGAGGAGCCTTTCTTGGTCAGAACCTCTCGGTGCATGTTTGTGCAAAGCTATAGAAAGTGGGAGTATGATAGACATTCGTTCCAGACTCGGCTCAGTCATGCACTGGCGTCTCGGCAGTTGTTTTTATGTTTTTAAAAACTTCTTTTTCTAGTTTTATAACCAAAAATGGTAATCTACTGCTCGTCTTGTTCTCCACTGTGTTGTTCTCTTTAAACTTTTTGATAATGATATTACCTCATGCATCCTTCTGCATCGTTATGAGCATTAACAATTCTCTCAAGTCCAAACGAACCGATTAGTTTATGGTTGCCTTTTTTACAATAATTCTTCATTCAATCAACTCCAAGGATTCAGACTTGTTTTCTTGAAGAAATTACAGGGAAAATTATAGGAAATAATGTCAAATTATTCCCTTTTACAGGGTGCTAATAATTTTGTGCATTATGCTGCTTTACTTTGTTTTACCAAAGAGAAAGGCAGTTTTTTTAAGTATAGAGTAAACTGAGGTGCCTTAAATGTTTGTAGTGATTGGTTTTCAACATATCAAGCAACTGTTTCAAATTAAGAAAGACACCAGGCTTGAAACAAGTGGAGAGCCAGCAATAAATCTAATTGTTATTCTAATTGTTTCTAATTCTAACAAGTTTGAATATGTTCAATGTACTTATGCAAATTCCAAACTAACACAGCAATAATGCATTGGGTTAAAACCAAAGTACTGTCACATGATGCCTCGACACAGGGTCAAATAAAGCTGAAAACTGATGTGCGCTGCAGCTCGAACCCTTTCATTTGAGAGCATTTTGATTATAATAATGTGCTAGTGAAATTACGCAGCAGTTATAAAAAAACACTTAATTTTTTTTTTACGTTGGTCGCCCATTACCGTAACATGCGACTAGAATCTGGAGGAGGCCACTTTAAACGTCTACACAATATATGCTCCTATGATAATGAGTCTAAAGCATAAAAGAAAGACCTTACCTGAAAAATTAAGTCAGTTGCTACAATCTCTGATGCTTCTGCTCGGAGACTTTCAGGACGAACACTTCCGCACTGGTGTCACGTGACCATGACGTAGCAAATGAGCAGGCTGTAAATATGTCTGTTTTCGAATGGTTTTTTGTTCATCTTGACATTTGTGTGTACGAGCAAAAATTCCACACCTATGATAAGAGTATAAATAGAAATAAATACAATTTAAAATAGAAAAAAACAAATGAATATATGATTAAAAATGCCTTAATTCAAACAAATAAATGCTAAATTAATGTATATGATGTGTACGTACTGAATTATTGTTAATTTAATTATTTATTTTTATCATTATTTCTACATTTATTTATATCCATTATGTGGGTGGTCCTAAGTCTAAGCCAGGAATAAATACAAATGGCAATTTTTTAAGAAGACAAACGTACTAAAAACATTTTGATACCATAAAAACATTAATCAAATGCATTTTTTTTATATATGAATAAATGTATCTATTTAAGCATTTATTTATCAATACGTTATATTTTTCTTTATTACAGCATATATTTATCTGTTTATCATTTGATTTATATCATGTATTTATTGTAATGAATATATTTTCATTCATTTTCCTGCTTATTCCGTTTTGGGATCACAGGGGTCTGCTCATTGGGCGAGAGATTACCGGTAATATATTTATTTATACTTGAGTTACTTTTGGTCTCAGACTACATTGTGCTACTTGTACATTTAAACACATTCTGGCTAAGTAAACATAATAAACAAATTTGTCATCAAAGCAGGGACCCAAACCTATATTTAGCTGTAAATTCTCTTAGTTGTCAACACTGGGTTATGGTTATGATTATCACTGATAATCGTTGACAAATGATTGGCAGCATAGTTGCTTGTAGTTTATTGTAGTTCGCACAAACACATGGATTGTAAAGATTCAAATTATAGACGAAAACTAGTTTTAAACGTTTTTAAGTATTGTTTTTATGTTATGTAACACTTTGTTTTGTTGTGTATTCAACTCTTACTGTGAGTGTTGTTGAGTATCTTCAAAGGTGCAGACAAATAAAGTCTTTTTTTTAAATACTCTGAAATAATTGTTGGCTACAGCCGTGGGGTACGTAATAGAATCTCGTCTTGTTCCCTTGTTCAAGCTGCTGCGCGTTCACATCTTTGATGTTTATCCTGGACTGTTGACATCACGGGCACCACGGCGTAACGAAGCTCATTGAAGCAACTGCTCATCATAGTGAAGGGGCAGAAGCAGTGTGGTGTCTTTCAGTTTCCTGTGGCGAGGTAGATGTACAGCACTGCAGACACTGATCCTCATGCGCAGAACATCCCTAGATCCCATTAAACGCTCCTCAGACATTGCCCACTGGCTAGCTTAGACATACTGTGCCAGAGCCCACCCTCATCACAAATAATATGATGAAGATTTTATTTTAAACAAGGTCAAAATGTATATCTGAATTCAAAATCATTAAAAACCTTTCCAAATGGAGCCATTTAAAGGAAAAGTATGGCTAAAGCGTTTAACTTTTTTTTATCTGTTTTTATTTATGATACAATTCCTTAGATCCCAGTTGGAATGATGCCTGAATTGAACCAGGCGTGGCCAGAGATGTCCTCCAGCTCACACCTCCTCTCTGGGTCTCTTTGTAGGAGAGAGCAGACGAGCTTGCAGCATTCTGTGCAGAGCAACAAAAGAAACGTCCGGTTATTGAAGCATATCTAGTCTTTTCATTGATATTAACGTACTAAACATCTCACCAGCTGAGGAACTGTGATGGGTCCAGCTGTTATCATCCAGTCTCTCCAAGTCTCTGGTGCTGGGAAACTCTCCGGTCACCAGACAAAACATGAGAATTCCAAGCGACCACACCGTTGCAGGTTTGCCATAATATTCCCCGTGCTCCTTAAACTCGGGAGGAATAAACTCTCTAGTGCCTGAAAGAAAAAGAGGAAAACCCCATGTTTACAACAGAGTTTGAGATCTAAATGCTGTTTTTAACTTAAAAGAATACACACCGGCATACTCGGAATAAGGAGAACTTTTGAGAAGCTCGCCACACCCGAAGTCAATCAGCTTGATGGAGAAGGTGTATGGGTTGATGAGGATGTTGTCCAGTTTTATGTCCCTATGGAGGACTCCTCGGTCGCAGCACGTCACAGCTGCAAGAGTTGTCTGCTGCATGATCACCCTTATAATGCCTTCGGAGATACTGCCGCCGTAATAGAGGTAAAGAAAATCCGACAGATTCTCTGAGAGTGGAGGGCACTCGAGAACCATGACGTAATGATCAGACTTCATCTCCCAGTCCAGAAGCTTGAGAATCTGGGAGACTTTAGGCCCTCTGTTGGCAAAGATCTGCAGAACAACTTCTGAGGGGTATGGCTCAGAATGGCCCTCCTGTAAAAAGAGCATTTGTGTGAGCTCACGGAAGAGGGATTGATCAAAGGATTTCAGAATCTGGGAGAATGCACAAGAAGTACTTACGACGCTGATGTAATCGATGTCGGATCTGTCTGCAAATTTGAGCGCCACCTTCTTGCCATCACTCATGCGCACAGCTTTGAAAATGCTCCCAAAACCTCCATTGCCAATCTTCAGCTGGATTTTGTACTTGATAGAGTTGATTTCTATTGAAAAGAGGACAATGATGTCAAATTACAAAAACTCTTGATTCTCATTTAAGAACAATTGTCTTTGTTTACACATTTTCTTGAGATGTGTTATCTTATCATTTGTTTGATGGAATTAAGAAACTTTGTGAAACAAGCCACTAAACTTACAACTAGAAACTTAAAACACGAAATTCTGACTCAACACATTGTTACTTCAAGAATATTACCGCCTTATTCTGTTTTATTTTAAGAAATCAATGCTAAATACTGATAGAAATGCCCCTCTAATAGTAAGGGAAAAATAGTTGTTTTTGGTATTTTATTAACTATAATTATATTTACAAAAAACTTTATCTGTAAATAAAATGTTCTGAAAAATAATCTTGAAACAAGGTGGTTATTAAGATGATGGTCAATGATTAAACACAAACGTTTTACTTTCAAACTGGTTTTTCATTCACTGTGTTTAAGTCCATCAGGTTTTAATAGTATTTTAAAGACCAATTTAAAGCACAAATGTTTATTTTCTTAAAGATTTAGTGCTCATAAAAAAAGAAAATCTATTTAATTTTAATCTCTAATTTGTAGTTTTTGACTATATCATATTTCTTGTCACTATATACTAATAAATATTCTTACGTTGGTGTATTTTTGTCCTATACTTAACAGTTGTTATCTGCTATAAACGCTCCGTTGAGACCTGTGGTGTGGTGGACAGTGCACTTTTTTAAGTCAAATTTGCTCACTCCATTGGCAGATTTTTTTTTTTTTTGCTTAATCTGGGAAACGTTTAACTGGATTTTATTATTTTTTTATCTTGTTCTATGATTAGTTTTTGGGCAGTGTGGCACAATTATCCTGTGTGATCATTTCGAAAGATTAGCAGAAATTTAAAAATCTAATCTGATCCTGGATTTCAAAGTCACCCCACTTTGTACTGTTCACGGACTACCAAAACATACTGGTAGCCAATCAGCAGCAAAGAACGTGCAGTTGTGGAGTCACAGGATCTTCTCGTGTAGATGTCTGTGTTAGTTCAAATGTGACCATTGGTTCCTGGAAATCTCTCGCCCTGCCCCTGCCTTTTATGAGTAGCTGAAGGGGTGTGTTTTCAAATGTTACACTCACCAATAATCTTAGGCTCATCCTGTTTGTAATACAGCGCTTTGAACCAATTGTGACTGCAGACTTTCAACATGTGCAGTCGCTTCCTAGGGTCCCTTCGGAGGAGGGAGCAAAGCAATCTGCAGCACTCTGGGTAAAAACATAATTAGAAAAATGATTCGTCTCTTAAACGTCACAATGTATCTCTGAAATGGATTGTTCAAAACCCAGTTGCCTCACCTTTTGAGAAGCCATCTTGGCACCAAACATTCTGATCCAGTTCCTCAAGATCTTGGACTCCGGGGATTCTCCCACACAGCATCGCAAACATAATAACCCCGAGTGACCACGCTGTAGCTGGTCCTCCATGGTATTGTCCAGTGAGTTGAAACTCAGGAGGCGAATAAGTTCCTGGAGGGAGGAAATGTGTAAGAATCATTTTTGCATGGTTAATTATTGTATTTTAGAAGAAGTTTGAAATCGTGATACTGTACCGTGAGGAAGATTATCAAGATTATACAATAGTAATACGTACCTTTGAAGGACGTGTAGGGCGATTTTCTCATACCCTTACCCTTACCAAAACCCACAAGTTTGATTTCATGGGTTTCTCTATTTATGATGATGTTTTGTAGATTGATGTCACCATGAAACACTCCACGTAAGCAGCAAGAAGAAGCGGCAAACGCAATCTGCCTCATGATGACTGAGCCCAACTGCTCACTGACTGAGCCTCCTTTGTGGTCCAAAAACCCAGCCAAGGTCTGGCAAAAAGGTGGACGCTCGAGGACCATGGTGTACTGGTCTCCATCCTGATGCCAATCCAGGAGCTCGACGACTTGAGGAATTCTGGGCTCTACATTGGCAAGAGTCAGAAGCTTGACCTCAAGTGGAACAGGCTCAGAATGACCCTCCTGGACGACAGAAGGCATACATTATAACAAGCCAGGAAGCTGTAGTCTGAGACGGTAAAATGGTTTAACGTTACGCATATCATACAGTCCTTGCCACTTACCATCCTGTAGTATTTGGTGTCTGCCTTGTTTGAAACTTTCAAAGCAACCCTTGTGCCATCCTGCATTCTGATGGCTTTAAAAATGCTCACAAAGTCTCCTTCATTTAACTTTTTGCCAATTGCATATCTGCGTTCTTTAAGCTCTGTTGAAGAAAAGCAAGAGGTGTAAGATACCATAGCCAAAGAAACAGGGATCTGTGTTGTATCAACAACTTTGTGGGGATCGTGTTTGTACTGTATGGCAGAATACTCACCAATATGCAATGCATTGTCCTCTCTCAGCTGGAGGGATGAGAGTGAGGCATCGCTGCAGAAGGAGGTAGTTGAGGAATTGTCCTCTGAAACTAAAGATGAAGAGGGGCCGAGGTCTTCCAGTACAGCACGAATCTGCTCACTCGTCACTTCTTTAGGAGCAGGAGCTGGAGAAACCTCATCTACGACTAAGGTGAAAAACAAAATATTACTTTCAGTAAAATATGTCCAAACCCTAACATTTCTAATGCTTTCTGTTAAGTGTTCGTTCAGATCTTTGGCTGACTTTTTGTTTAACTGTTGAAGTTAAACATAGCGGTTCTGTCTGGCCTTCTACATGAATATTTTATGAAAAAGCAAATTAATTTTACAACTAAAATACATGTTCCACACCAACAGCAGCCAGTGTGAACACAAGTGAAAGTATTTTCAATTTTAGTTTTGCATATGTATATATATGTATAAGCTCTTGCATGAAAAATCTCTTAATATATGAAATATTTGTTGCCAATGTTGATTTTTTTTTGTCTGATTTACTACTATTTTTTTTTTATTAATCTGCTTCATAGATAAATGTAAATGTACTATAGATACTTAATTATGGCTAACCTAGAACAAAAGAATTGTCCTGTAAATAGAGTTCAATTTGTAAATAGATCATATTTAAAATAATAGACATTTTGAATGCTTATCAACCATAGCACAATCATTTAAACATTATATCGTTTAAAAATGTAGTTTCAGACTTTGTTTGGACTATGTTCTTTTTAACAGTGGTGGACAAAGTGCACAAACCAAGTACTTGAGTTAAAGTAGAGATACACTAAGTAAAATATTACTACAGTAAAGTAAAAAAGTGCTCCCTTGAGAATTTTTCTTAAGTAAAAGTGCAACATGTCTTAAAATGTACTGAAGTATCTAAAGTACTATGATTCATTATGGCATAATACACCATTATCATCATTGTCAAGACTTTTACTTAAACAATATGTGAAAAGACTTTGACTATATTGAAGTTAACCCTTATTTAAATGACCTTGAGTTAAAACACTTGAATCTAAATTTCTTTTAGAACCAGATGAAATAACACGCTTTCAGAGCAGGCCGTTTCAATAGGGTTAAATTAAGGTTAATTTTTAACATAGTTGCAAGTTCAAGTTTAATAAAAAAAAAGTGTAAAGTCTAAATTAATAAATACAGGTTCACAAGGTTTTATTTTACAATATTGTACCTAAAAGTCTCTCCTGGAGTTTCTTTATTAATCACTACTGTACCTTTAGTTTATACCATCATTTGTAAAAGCATTTGCTCTGAGTAGATTCCGCCAATCGCCAACCAAAACGATTCAAAACCGAGCGCGCGCTGTTTCCTGATTGGTGGCTTCCTGATGCTTGTCCAATCACATTTTTATCCATGATTAATTTTCAAAATGTAGTAAAAATTTGTAAAAAGTACGATATTAGACTTTGGAATGTCGTGAAGTTAATCTAAAAAGTCTCCCCAAGTTAAATTACTCGAGAAAAAGCTACTTAAGTACAGCTACTAATTACATTTATTTCGTTAACTGCCCGCCGCTGCTTTCTAAACTGCAGTAATCTATTTAATAAAACGTCTAAACTGTTTTATCCCTTTTCTCACCTTCAGCAGAACTTGTTTCAACCGTGTTGTTGTTGATGTCTGCCTCTGATTCAGGACTTCCAAAACATTTGAACAGTCCCAAAAAAGCTTTTTTAAACCGTTTCCATCTTCCGTTTTGCCTCCGCCTGGCTGATTCTGGGGGAGCCATTGCTTTCGATGTATTTTGGTGTGATAATAAATTAAATAAATGCTCGTTTGAGCTCGTTCAGCAGTACAAACTTCGACGCAAGTCAAAATAAAATGCTCGTCTGCGCACGACGTTCGACTGTATTCAGGCGATCGAGTCTATGACGTCACGCGTTCTAAAAATGACGCAATACTAGTTTTGTGATGTTCGCGAACGAGTCTAATTTTGAACGGCTCATTAATATGAACGATGGGAGCAGAGTCGTATGGCAAGCCGTTTTATCATTGAAACATTTGACCTGACTATCCGTAAATACATTTTAAGATAGGAATAAATCTTTTGTGACTAGTACTAAATATATTTTGACTAGGCGTAAATACATTTAGAGATATCTCCAATTATATTCCGACTAGTCGAAACTCATTTGAAGACATCCGCAAACTATTTAGAGATATCTCTAAATCATTTACGACTAGTCATAAATGTATTTGGAGATATCTACGATTATAATTTGACTAGCCACAAATTATTAAGAGATATCTCTAACTGTTTTGCAGATATCTTTAAATAAAATTAATCAGAGATATCTCCAATTATATTTTACCTAGCCGTAATTCATTTAGAGATATCTCTAATTAATTTGTGACTAGTCAAATTATAATCGTAGATATCTCCAAATACATTTATGACTAGTCGTAAATGATTTAGAGATATCTCTAAATAGTTTAGCGGATCTCTTCAAATGAATTTTGACTAGTCAAAATATAATTATAGATATCTCTAAATGTATTTACGCCTAGTGAAAATATATTTAGAGATATCTGTAAATACATTTGTGACTAGGCACAAATCAATTGAAGATATCTGCAATTAATTTTCAATGGAAGTCAATGGAGAATAATGACTAGTCGTAAATGATTTAGAGATATCTCTAAATAGTTTGCGGATGTCTTCAAATGAGTTTCGACTAGTCGGAATATAATTGGAGATATCTCTAAATGTATTTACGCCTAGTCAAAATATATTTAGTACTAGTCACAAAAGATTTATTTCTATCTTAAAATGTATTTACGGATAGTCAGGTCAAATGTTTAAATGATAAAACGGCTTGCCATACCTGCAGTAAAATTAGAGATCTCTCTAAATAATTTACTACTAGTCGTAAATATATTTGCAGATATGTCTAAATCATTTGCGACTAGTCATTAATTTAATTGCAGATATCTATAATTGTATTTCGTCTAGTCATAAATTATTTAGAGATATTTCTAAGTCAATTAAGACTAGTAACAATCTAATTGCAGATATCTCAAATTTGCTATCTTTAAAGATATCTGCAATACATTTGAAGATATCTCTATGACTAGCTAAAATACAATTTATATTGATTGTATTGGTGATAAATTATTGGGTTTATATAGTTTTAAGATGTTGTTTGTTAGTTTTTCAGTATTGTTAAAATGTTTTAGTGTGGAAATTTTGCTACTAAAGGTTTTTGCGTGAAACTTTATTGAAGCCTGCTTTGTTCTTTGTGTATTAAATAACAAGTCAAAGTAGATTTACACACACACAGTTTATCCAAAGGGTAAATAGTGATCTCACTGTCAGCTCAGTAATGTGGCAGTGGAATATTTATAATGAGTCCACATCAGACTTTAAACTCTTGTCCACCTGTAACAAATGAAGCAATAATCAAATATTTGTAAAAAATCTCAGCCCATAATTTCTGTGATTATTTCCGGGATAAAATAATTTAACCCCAGGCTAGTTTTTTTTTAAAAAGTAAAAAAATATAAAATAGAGAGTTTTTTGAAGGGCTCTTTAAAGTGAACGGATCCAAAAGATCCGGCTTCCTCCAAAGAGCCATAAATCCAATCACTAATGACGTCTCAATAAAATAGGTGGTCCTAATGACCGGCGTAAATGTTACATATCTAAATAGATCAAAATTGCTCCTGAGTAATGTTAACATTAATATAAATCTACTTACGCATGCGTTTTATATGATGTGGTGCGTTTTATGGATATAAATGAATAAATGTTATTCTATCGTGTATTGATAATTGCTGGAGTGTTAAGTTTGACTGAAGCAGTTTCTGTAATTACTTTCTATGTGTTACCTAAGTTGAAATAAGAACAGAAAACAATTTAAATATGCTTTTTGACTGTTGAAAACACTGTAATCAGCACTGTAATTAACTCTGTTGGTAAAGAATTGTACCATTAAAATGATGGTATGTATTTGTACAAAAATCATTCAAACTATTGTGCAATTTTTTAAAGTTTTTGTGATCTTTCAGTTGGTGCTGTTTTTACTTTCATTAGACATATGTTTTACTACACATAGATATACCACAAACAACGGAGATAAATCTTTTTTAGGGCCCCTGTCATAAAAACAGAGGATTCTATTCCAAAAACTCAAACAAAGGCTATTTCTCACTCACCATAAATATTTCAAATTTAATCATAGCAAAATGTACACAATTCTCTTCCTGTAAGGCTTTTGCTTCAGTACAGTATTTTGAAATGTCTTATAGTTCTTCTTAAAACCTCAAATATGTGAGGTGCTAGAGACATGGAGGTTTTATTTTTCTTAAACTGACATGGGGAACATTATATTATGTCATACTGACTCCTCCAATTAGGCAGTTTTCCTTTGCAACCCAATAAGCTTACCTCTACATCAGCTTAGGAAGATGCTAGAGTCATTAGGGTTGGTTTATTTCACTCCCAGTGACATGGGATATACATTATACTATATCACTGACTACTCCATAGCAACCAGACTGTTTACCATAGCAACCAATTTGTCATATTTCTATTTCAGCTTAGGAAAGTGCTAAAGATATGAAGGTTGTTTTATGGCACCAACAATTCCTAGATTCACCCACACCACTCACAATAAACTTGTTTTATTTATTTAGCAAACGCAAGCTCATCGACTCCCTTTGTGTTTTATCGTGGCAAACTGGATTTGGTAATTATTTAAACACAAGATCTTGAAGTTAGATAACCAGGGGTTGACTTAAAATGTAGTGACAGAGGTTCCACATGGCTGGTGGGAGGAGCTGCGAGACGTCACACTCTGTACTCCAGGTCACAATCTTTGCGGTCCCTGCTATGTATCTCATTATAGTACTGTTAAGAAAAGAATCGTCCTCTTAACAGTGTGCCTCAGGGTGCCATTTTGTCACTCGTTGTTCAAAGATGGTGATAGAGAGATTCAGCCTCATGAGGCATTAAACCACCAGAGCCAATTGGTAGCTTTCAAAGCTTCATGTGTGCACACAACCACCTAGTAGCCAAGTGTATAATAATGGGTGGCTATAACTGAACTGAAATAAAGTGCCCGATAGAGTGTCTGGATTTGCCACTAGGTGTGGTTCTCCAGTTGAAGGTGGAGAAAAAGATCCTTTTCCTCAAGCCACAAGTGCACCACTGTCAGGGTACCACCCGCCTGGCCTTTTGAAAACCCCCTTCGATCGCTCCCTTGGAACATGATTTAGTTGCTACGGAGAATGGCACAGAGCCAGTTGGTGCAGGACAGGGCACCTTGTTGGCACACAGAGTCATACAGAGACTTGGAGATTAAGAATGTGGGACACTACCGCTCTTGGGGGGTGGGAAGTGTAATCTAATGACAGGTGTTCCATCACACTTTGTACTCCCAGGTCATATGGACTGTTACGCATATCATTATGGCACCGTCCCCTTAACAGTGTGGCTCTTGGTGCCATCCTGTCCCTCATTGTCGTTTAAAGATGGTGATAGTGAGTTAGAGCCTCATGGGGCATTAAACCACCAGAGCAAATTGGTGGCTCTTGTAGCTTCATGTGTGAACACAACCAGCCAGATGCCAAGTGTATAATATTGAGTGTCTCAGGTTCGTCTGGTTGAGACAGAGTGGTGGATGATCTTGCTCAATGTACCACCTGCTTGGCCCTTTGGAAATACCCTGTGATCGCTCCCTTGGAAAAGGAGGTGACTGGGATGCTACGGAGTACATCAAAGAGTCGCTGCAGTAACGGGCAGCTGGTTGGCACAAAAAGTGATATAGAGACTTGGGTTGGTGGGTACTATATAGAGTAATCTATTATGATATAATCTAGTGGAAGAGGCTGGTGGGACGTCACACTCTGTACTCCCAGACCACTGGCTCATGCGGACATGTATTTTACAGAGGCGTAACTTGAAGTAGGGGGTGACAACTGGACATAATCTGACTCAGACAGAGCCATGTGGAAACCACACCAGACTTTGCAACGCGATGTTTTGGTCGAGGAGGCGACTTATGAAACCCTAAAACAGAACTCACATGATTTTCAAAGGAGTCTCTCAGAATTTGTGGTTTTAACAATTTCCAATTACCCCACTATTGCGTGTTTTGAGTCATGTTGGCGTCTGGTTGTGATTTTGAGAGCTTCAAATTATGCCTCTTTACAATCAGCTTCACGTTATGCCTCTGTATTATGCCGACTTCAAGTTATGTCCCTTCCAGTTAGGCTCTGGGTGCCATCCTGTCATTTAATGTGTGTTAAAAGAGGTGCTACTGGTCGATCGCGGTGTCAAATTGAAACAATATCAGCCGATCCTCCATTCCGTCACTTGATCGATGTACAGGGCAACCAGTCAGTCGACAACTGAATTTTGACCTTTACGTCACCGCTCATGTGCAAACAACGACGCTAAGTGCTAAGCTAATCAGCGTATTACGTCCGATTTTTAGCCCATGCTGAAGATTATGGTCACCAAACTGAGTGAAGGAGTTTTTTCCACAATGTCATTTTCTAAGTGCGTTTGTCTCATCTGCAGGTCTACTATTGCAGTCCCAAAGAAGGGAAACGTGGAGCAGCATTTTCGGCTCCATTTATTCATGATAGCCAGCCTTTTCCTACTTGAAAATCATTAAGTCCAAATACCGTTCCACAATGACTGAAGAACATTTGGAAGTGTGCTTGAGGCTGGCTGTCATCAAATTAAACTCAGGTTATTACCAAAAAATGTAAATTATTAATTATTATGTGTGTTTTGTCAATTCTCAACAAAGTTGAAAACAATTGTTTGTTGATTGATGTTTTACATTTTTGTTGCGGGTAGATCGCACTTTGACTTGGTCATTTTAAAAGTAGCTCGCAAGCTGAAAAAGTGTGAGCACCCCTGCTCTAAAGAGTAAATAAAAGCAAAATGCACTTGGGGACTATTGGTTGAGAAAAATTCTTTGTTGTTTTTTTCAATAACCATTTAAGTGCTTTTTTCAATTAGTATAGTTTTGGTATTTTTTTGTTTGAGCTACCCAAAAATTAAGATAAAATAATTGCATTTTAAAGAAAATATGGTGCAGATTTTTTAGTGTTCCTTAGAAACCAACTAAACATCATTGGAAAATGACGTCACAGATGCTTGCAGCCACGCCCCTCCGCTTGTACTCCTCGCATCACCAGCATCGCTCCGTGCGCGCTCTCGCTCTGGGCTCGGAGGAGGCAGCGGAGGCGGGGGTCTCTCGCTCTTTCTGCCTCTTCACTCTCGGTTCAGCCATTTAAACGTCAAACCGTACGACTGAGGGGACAGCGGATCAGACCCCGAGACTCCCCGCCTGCAGTACCGCTCATCGGCGTTTTAGTGAGGAGCGTTGAGCGGGATGTCGAGCCTCCTGGAGAACCCGTTGCAGGCGGTGCTCTACCTGAAGGAGCTCACCGCCATCGTGCAGAACCAGCAGAGCCTCATACAAACGCAAAGATACCGGATAGACATCCTCGAGCGCAGGCTGGAAGATCTCGCGGTGGAGAACCGGCAGCTCCGGGACACCGGTAGCCTCCACAGGCATCCGCCGCGCTACCACCCGCCTCCGCCTCCCCGAACATCGAGCCTTCCGCGCGCCAGCAAAGCCGAGACCCCGCCGGTCCAGAACCAGCATCAGCAGCATTCCCCGCTGGACATGCAGCTCGTGCCAGCCGGACCCATCCAGGACTCTGCTGATGAAGATGCTGATTCTTGTAGTGATGGAGCTCAGCGGGACTCGTGCTGTCGCTCCCTGGTGCCGCACTCTACAGCCAGCCTGGGTAGAGCTGTGGGACTCCCGCGGGCATCAGAGTGAGTGCCCATCATGCACAAACACACAGATCAGGAACACACGAGCTTGCATGCATGTGCCAGTGGAATTACATAAGTCAGGAATCTCTCTGTATTTAGGCCACAGTGCACTTTGTTTATTCTGCCTCTGTGCCTTGTTTTATTACACAAAGGTTGAAACTTAAAAGTACAAAAAATGGTGGAATAAAAGGATTCCGGTGGTGTTTTAAGCAGAGGTAATTATTGTCTTTATTAATAAATAAAAAATAATGGGATGGTGTTTTCATGAGCATGGATATTTTACAAGAGTACATATGTGGCAAAATAATATTCAAAAAACATTTGCAAAAACAATTAAACAAAAAAAAAATCAACGATAAAGCGGTAAATATAAAAGTGATCATAAAAACTCAAATTTTGCAGAAAATTTTCTCTAAACTCAGTTGTGAATGCTACGGTTTTAGCCTTTACACTGTAAATTTATCAGTGTCAATCTAACACTTAACACAGCTGAGATCATATCTGGTCTCAATCGATCGGTGGTAAAAGTGTTGAATTTAGAGTACTATATTGGCCCTTCAAATTGCAAAAAAATGACACTTTGGGGATAGGGTGATACACTACTCCATCACCAGACAAAATGACATCGTCTCCCCTCGAAGGGAGAAGTTGTTGTGGGTGAAGTCATGATTTTGGCGCACTTTTATTTTGCACTTTCAGGTGTGAATGTAAAACCATATCATTTTACACCCATAATCTACACTGCCAAAGTTACACCATTTATTGTTCATTCAACGCCTTTTATACACTGGTGATTTTACTGTGTATAGTTACCCTTCAGAAATTTACTTTCATCATTTCAGCATATCTCCCGAGGACAGGGTCAACAGGGGTTAACTCTTATTGCAGAGTGAGATTTTTCTTGGGAATTTGTGAAAGTGGAACAAAGTAGCACTGACGCATTTGTTTTTGGCTAGAATCACCCACAAACATGCGTAAATTAAAACTTTGTAAGTAAAATAAGTGGCAGTGCCATAAAAATGTTTACAATTTACAATTTTACACATGATTCAAACTTAAAAGATAAATTTAAGAAGAGAGAGTGACACATAATTGATAAAAGGATTCATATAAGGTAGATAGACTTTGTTCCAATTGTAGATAGAACATTCATACATCTTCTATTCTAGCTTGTTCCCATTTCAGGTAACAGGGGTGCACTTTGTGCAAGAGGCGGGGGCACACCCTGGACAGGTCACCAGTCCATCACAGGGCAAAGACAAAACATCAAATTCCGAATTAGTGCTGAGCAACAATCGTTTCTGGATAATCCCCAGCAGTCCTTTGTGATGTGCAATTGGATTTTCAGCTGTTCAAGCTGTTTTTACTTTTATTAAAACTTTTGTGTAATTTGGAATTTTTATTTGGTTTTGCAAAACTTTAATGTGTTTAATTTAGCATAATTCCATGATTTCACCCCTCCCCCATGCCCTCATCTGTAGAGATCAGCTGAGAGCACTATTAGCACAGCTTAGCACAGTTCATTGAATCTGATTTTACCACAAGCGCTTAGCTTCAAAATGATCAAAGGCTTTTGTTTAAAACATTGACTCATCATACATTGAAAATCAAAAATGTGCTTCTATTATTTCTGGAGAAATAATCCAGGAAGACTGCTGCCGCAACAGGCTGATCTCTTGCAACTTATATCAACAAATCCAATTTACTCTGGTGCAGATCCTGAACTGGATAAACTGAAATCGCAGAATACACGGAAGATTATGTTTTGAAAGAGCTGGGGAGTATTTTTAGGTGCTGTATGATATCATCAGGTCTTCAGAATGAACTTAGCTGCAAGAGTTTAAATGCCTAGAAAATCTCAACTCTTCGTTTTCTTTTGTAAATTGTGTAACTATAGAAAAGATCAGCTTTAAATAGCAAAAACATCAAATGTTTTGAACTATACTAAGCTATGCTAAAAGAGTTATAGGCAGAGTTGGAGAAAAGCTACAAAAATGATTAAACTAAGGTTATTAACTCTGGGTGAGTTGGAGAATGGGCTTATATATAGAGCGTATGTGTTTGTAGAGTTTAAAAGTACCATAACAAAGCAAGGGACGGAATGTTTATGGCTACACATAGCTCCATTGGGATGTCACAACTCTTTGACAAACTATGGGGAGCTGTAATACGATTTGAGAGAATTACCAGCCTAAAATGCAACTAATAGTGAGCTTAGCTGCTCTGAGAGGAAGAGAGAGCGCTTTGCTAACCGCTAACTTGGAATTCATGATTCAAAGCAAAAGCTTTTGTTCCTCCTTCAGCATACAATATAACACTGAGCTAAGCAGCAAATTGATCCTCATTTGAATTCAGTTCTTTTACCCTCAATCGAGTTTCACTTGATAATGGAAGCTTGCGCACTTGTGCCAAACAGTTGGCTGGCAGAGAGGCTTAAAAAAGACAAAACAATGCTAGAAACTAATGATAAAGTATCATCTGTATACAGTTCAACCCTATCCCTTGTCTCTTGTTACCGGTGTTGTGCCAGAGAAAGCACCTTTGTGGTGAAACACATCCAGTAGCCATTTCCGCAGTTCTCTGTACTGTTATTGAACATTAATTGAACAGAAAACGCTGCTTTATTCAGCTTAAACGTGAGTCAGCTACCCACCGCGCTGCTTTGAAAGAAACAGCAAGAGGGGGAAGGGGAAAAGGAGGGCGAAAAGAGAAAAAGAAACAACTGGACTCAAGAACACAAAGCATATATTTCAGCAACTTTCCTTAAAGAGCTTGTAACTTCCTGTTTGTGATGTATTTCCTGTGTGTTGTGTAAATGCTGTTCTATCTCAGAAACCAAGAAGAAAATAGGAGTAGAAATATTGTTTTTCTATTATAGTACGTTCAACAACATTTGTATTTGAGATTTGAGAGAGAGAGAGATTTTTTTCACACTCATCCATGATCACAATGCAATGTATAAGGTTTTCAAAATATGTTTGTGGCTAAAATAATCACCTTTATTATGGGATTAAATAAAAACGGAATACTTTTTAAAAATATTTAGTATTTGCGGTAATGTTAGCATTAGAAAGCTAGTCATTTCAGTTGCTTATGGAATATATTAAAAGAATGTTTTAGAACACCACCACCGGACACACCCACACATCGTTGCCAAGGGTTACCATTGTCGTTGGAAGTCACAGCTCAAATACCAGGGAATATATGCCAAATTAAACACACGAAACAAGAAACAAGCAGTTTTCAATAATCTCCACTTTAAATGTGCTGGCAAGTTTTCTTTGACAATTCAAAAATTTACATTCAGAAAGTTGGCACAAATCTCAGAGGGCAGGAGATTCGCTCTTATTGGCTACTGAGATGTTGATTGGGAGATCACAGAGTGTTTAGTTTTACTGTTGTTTAGTTGCACAGACAAGAGCAAATTGTGGGTAGCCCCGCCCTCCTGTGAGACTGACAAACATGTTAAGAGTAAGTGAAAAGTTTGGAAGCAAAAACAAAACATTAAAAATGGCGAAATTTATATTTTATTTTCAAATGTTATTTAATTTTAACTTTAGAATCACCACAACTCTGGACCTCCAACGAAAGCTTCCTTGAAGAGATTTCCTAGTGATCATAGAAATCTCTCTCTTCTCTCTTTTCCCTTGTCCTCCTTTGTGGCCACTTTAACTGAAACAGTTGAACTCATCAGAAAGTGTGCATCAGTAAGGAAAACTAGTATTGAGCCAGTAAAGAGTATTTACAGTAAAGAGGAAATTTCAAATGCTTCCCAACTTTAGCTCAAGTTGATTTGCAACTTGAAGTTTTAAATTTTTTTATCCATGTACAAAATACATGTATAATTAATGAACAAGATACAGTAATTACACTTAAGTGGCCTGAGCAAAAGGTTAGAAGAAAGAAGCTTTTAAAGCACCTAAATCAATAATGTATTCTTAAAAAGTACGATTATGGATGTGTTTTTACACAGCATTCAGTGTGGATTTACCCAGACTGTCTAAAATGTGAGAGAAATTGCAGAATTGGTTTAAAACATTCTTTTGGACTGGAGCAAAAGGTCAGAAGAAAGTGGTTTTTAATGCACCTGCTTATTTGAAGGATGCATTTTTAAAAAGCACTTTGTTGCTAGTGCTACCCACAGATTTATGAGTTAAGTGCAGCTTTAAGTGACATTCCCATAGTGTATGTGAAGCTGATCCGCCAGCTGGAATCTAATCTAGAGAGATAGAGAGAGTAGAAGAGAGAGAGAAAGGGAGAGAGAGATGTGTGTCATCTATTAATGTTGCTGCTGATCTGGTTCAGTGCACATCACACACTGCTTTTGTAGATGATCTCTGTTTGTGAAAGAGTGTTTTATTCCCAAAACAACTGAAACAACTGTTTATTTTCTGATATTTTCACTAACTTTAGTGTAAAAAAATAAGAGGTAACCATCTGCATTGCCATCATTGAAGTGTCTGAAACTGCAGTTCAGCATCTGGCCACTTGAGGCTGGCTTAAAAGGATGGGCACATACAACTCCATGTCAAGGCCCATTTTTACGACAGGAAAAACACGTTTTACAGCCTCATCCAAACTTTAATTAATTATTTTATTAATAAAAATGTAAGCTCACAATTGTGCAGGATTAAGTAAACACATTGCATAACACAGGATTAAGTCACCCACTCTAGGTCCAGTTACATGCAGTCAAAGTTATGGAAGCACTGGTTTGATGGAGACCATCAGCAATTTGACCCTGAACGAATCAAGCCTTGAAAAAAATGTTGTCATCTCATGTACCATGCTGGTGATTGGAAGACGCTCGCAATCCAGCCAATCAAAAGCAGGAGAGGGTGGTACTTAATTCCCAAAAGTCAGGAAAATAATGTGAATCTCTCCTGAACCATTATTCCCATTTAACTTTGAACTCTTTCGACTTAAATTCCTATTTTAACTAGCTTGTTTTGCATATAACATGGTTGAAATGTTAAAGTTGCATTTGATTTAGAGATTTTTTTTAATTTAAAATGTATATTATGTTATTTCGTACTTTATATAGTTGTACTTTTAAATATAATATGTTCATTAAATGGCAAGAATAAAATAAATGGCATTTAAAGGCAGTAGGGTTGGGGCGGGGGAAGTTGGGAGTCATCTCACGATCAAAACTTGAGAAACCTTAAGACCTGAGTAATTGATTAACACGACACGAAACAATAAATAAATAAATAAATATATAAAAGCAATAAAACACGAACACATTGCACTTGTGTAACTATTTCTTGTAATTTAGAAATCTGTGTAGCAAAACATTGGATTTATGTGAACAGTACAGACGTCATTTGCTGTTATGTCCTCCATGTTCCCCCTCCCCACACCCCCCTTTGAGCTTAAAAAATTAATCACATAGTTGAGCTGCAGATTTAGACGGAAGAGATGACAACAAAGATGGGTTTTGACCAAAGGACTGTTGACATGTTTAGCTCGCACAGGTGACAGTTCCTAGAGATAAAATCTCAAGGAGGGAGTGTAGCTAATGTTCAACAGAAAGATTATCTGGTGGTTTCCGTATTTATTGTTTTATAATTCATTCAACTAAACGCAAAAAGTACTTGTATGATCCTTAGTTTTAGTTACACAGCTTCCGCAGAAGGTGGGAGGTGGTGAATCGGGGTGCAGTGGTCTTGAGTCTAGACCCTAGGGCAGTATCTACTCAAGTCCTGGAGGAACACATTTACATCACCTTCTGTGATCCTAACCTTCTGCATCTCTTCCAGGAGTCAGACGGTTCTCCACCAGTTCTGCTGTCCTGCTCCAGAGGCCCTGGACTCCATCATCTGCTCCAGGTGAGGACCTCCGAGAGTCAGTCTGATGTGAGAAGTCTGAGAATATCTCTGCTTTGTTGCCGGTGTCTGAAACATTTAGGCTTTCTAGCTTTGAACCGCGTAGTTTTCTGTTCAAGATCCGGAGGCATTCTGGGTGATGGATTCAAGCTAGCGGACTGTAAACGTGTGTACAGGGGCTTGAGGGAAAGAGAGTTAGTGCATGCTGCAGGTGTAGTTTAACCCCGTTCCGTCCTCTGATAGCTCTGCGTGGATGAGCTCAGGTGGAGAGTGTTTGAGTGTCGAAACCTTGCGGCTCTGCAGTATTTTTAGGGACTTCATCATTTTCCTTCTTTTGCACTTAAATAATTTATTGATCAAGCGGATTCTGAACTTGTGTCAGAACTGAGAGACATCGAAAAATGCAGACGCTATATTGAGGTCACATGATGTAAATCCATCTTTGGGAACTATGTTTGTGGCATCAATGATGCTTGCACCACGAGCTTTAGTGCAGCCCTGAAGTGAAAGCTCTGGCTTCAATGTTTGTTAAAGCCATTAACCTCTAGACTTAGAGTGATTAACCTGAAGCCAGAGGAAGCTCGACTAATGAAGTTATTAAAGAACAGGAAACGGCTTCATTTATTAGGCTATTGTAATTATGAGTCAGATGGTCAGAGCCAGAAACTAAAGGAAAGCAACAGTATGTGGAAGATTCTCACCAGTGCTTTACGTGGACAATAAGAAGTGGTGGTACTCTCTTTCAATAGAGGTTGAACATAAAATATGATCTTCGGAGTTTACCTCGAGACCCCCAACTGTGTTTGTTTTACATATAACAAAAGATTCATTCTAATATTGACTTGCCTTTACATGATTATGATATAAAACTGACCAGAAAAAAATTATTACAAGTTCTGATTTCAACACTTATGTTATAATGCTAAAAAACATCCCATAAACAACATATACAGTGGTACCCCACAATATGAAATTAATCCGTTCCATGGTGAGATTCGCTATCTCGAACAATTTGTATCTCGTAGCAAGTTTTACAAGTAAAACGTCTAATCCATTCAACGGCTCTCAGAAACAACAGTAGAAGTAGATAAAGAAAAAATGGAAAACCAGAGAAAAATCAAGTAATGTTTCTTCAATCCTTACACATTGTTAATGTAATAAATGATTATAAAACACACAGAAAATACGTAATATGTCCACAAATGTGAAACCTTACCTTGAGAGTGAGGCGATGTGTTGGAAGAGGTGGAACGGATGCAGAAAACATTACGGCACCACGGATCAAAGTTAACTTTTTCGAGATATTTCATGAATTACTGACACCAACATGGTTTCAAGCAAGGGTTTCTCTAGATTTCGCTATAGAACAGCTCTTTCCACGTTATAAACGTTATTTCTTCTACGACATTTGTTATAGCACATTATTAGTAATCTATACATATTGTTTTGCTGTGTTGTTGAAGTGTTTTGAAGCGTATCAGACCCTTTTTGCACTGGGAAAAAGGAGCGCAAGAACCCGGAAGAACAGCGTGATGTCATACAAACAAGCGGAAAATACAGCAGAACAACTTCTAAATGTTTGTATCTCAAATTTTGCATCTCGAAGAAAAAAATTTCCTGCGAGACCTTTTATATCTCAAACATTTTGTGACTCGAAGCAAGTGCGCGGGTCGTCTTTTAACCCGCGGGTCAGGGTCACTTTATTTGTGGGGCGGGTTATTAAAAATTCTTCCGGTGGTCGCAGTCAGTCACCTGTCCTGCGCTTGCTGAGGTTTCGGGTTGTAAAAATAGATACAGTGGTGCGGGGCGAGCTGGGGCGGGACAAATAACTTCATAAAAGCGGGGCATGCGGGCTGGAAAAATACCTGACCCGCGCATCACTAATAGACAACTGGATGATCACAGCTCAGTCAGACCACATAGCAAGATCTCCTGGAACACCTACAAAAACTGGGATTCAAATTTAAATCTGAGAAAAGTTTGTTTATTCCAAGTCTATACTTTATCTGGGGCTGTCACTGAACTCCTTAGCATTCATGGCATGTCTCTAAGACGAGAGAGTGAACAAATACATTCAGTGTCTAGCTGAATTTCAAAGGGAAACACAATATACTTCCACACATGCCTCAGACTCTTAGGTCTAATGGCCTCGGCCCTGATTGTCCTTCCTCTGTGAACACTGTTCATGAGAGATTTCAAGCGTTGGGAATTCTCTTTAAGGTTGGACCCATCGCGACACTCACAAAGGCGAGCGAAAGAGAAATTCAAGGCCACACTATCTTTGCCACGGTGGAGACACCCATGTCTCCACCATAAGTACAGACAAATGTCCCATCCATGCATGAGTGTACTGGTAAACTGTCAACGCTGGGAAAAGTGCGGGTACTCTCAAGAGATGTTTTTAGAAGTGACCGTGGCAGAAGCCAATCATATGTTAGTTTGAATCCCAGAAACTTCAGCTGGAGAGACCGTTTGAGCCAAAGCGGTGGATATAGAAAGCAAGAGAAAGCGGTGCAGCTCTCGTCTTACCCATCACCAGTTTCCACGTCACGCATAATTTAGCCAGTAAAAACTGGAGGGGGCATATACTCCATCCATCAATCCACGCACATATCCATCATTGTTGTTTTATAACACTTCTGTAAAAAAATGATCTCTATTTCAAAATTAGTAAAAAAGTAATTTCTAATCACATGACATTGATATTTGTGATATTTTAGCTATTTTCGTGGCTGAAAATCCATGCTTCTGCACTAAAGCTTGCAATGAGGTCTATGTGTGTAGCTGTCTGTTGTAAAGCCATGTTTATAGCATAAAAAAGCAGGCGGAATCTGGAAAAGCGCTTGCAGAAACACACCCTCTGACATCTCTCATGATTTAACCATCTGACTCCGTTAAGAGAGGCTCAACATGGAGCAAAATGGCTTTATCATGTTCCGGCTTATGTAACCCTGCATGGAGTGTTAGATTAATCTCCAATCTGAGAAATTCCCTCTTTGTTTCTTACTAAAACCATGCTTTGCCGTGTCTTTGTGTAGAAAAAATGTTTTTTTTTATTACTACAATTGTACTTTAAAGAAAGAAGCCATTCACGGTGGTTAGGCAAAGCATGGGTGGAAGGTGTTGGAAGGAAGAGATTGAGACTCGGATCTAATAATAGATTTGTGTTGTGAGTTATTATATTGAGCCTAGTGTTACGTATACAATGATCTGAACTGTAAAACTGTCAGCAAGTTTTTAATTTATATGTAGAATATTGAAGCAAGTGCTGCATCTGTGGGCGCTCATGAGATCCACCCACGGAATTGGAGAATACTGAGCATCCACAGGGAAAACATGTGTTTATTAATTAAACCCTTGAGTCAAGACTTGCACAACAGCACGCACACTATCTTACAGCCTCTGCAAAGTGAAACAAACCTACACTCTAATCCTGTTTATAGCAATGTCTTGAAATGAACACTTTAGCCTTAGCTATGGAAGGCCAGTGGGACCAAAACACTGTCAAGGGCTTATAGAGGATTACATTGCATTCGTCTCCCCTGATGTAGATGCACTGAACTCTGGTTTACTCCCACAACACAAACCCATGCTTCAGGTTAAACCTTAGAAGTCTCTGCATGCACCGGTGTGTTTGTCATCACAGCATCTGTTTTGAATTATGTAGGACCAAGCTATTGTTTACATTTCAAATGTGTATTTTCAAAAAGACTATTATTTTTAATATTTTATGTTTAAACGAACTTTACAAGAGTTAGAATGCCTAACTTGCAAGGTAAATCAAATTGAAACCTGAGAAAATGACCAATTGTCCTTCAGTTTCCTTTTACAGACTCCAAATCGGTGCCATAAGTACCATCTAGTGGTGAAAAGAATGGATAAGTACATCACCTGTGATTTGGCTTGTGTTTTTCAAAGTTCTGGTACAAAACAAAACACAATGGAACACAAAGTGCTTGGAACAGTGCATAAGGTTTATTAGGAAAGAATCACCAGTTTTTTTTGTAATACAATTTTCATATTTTTGTATTACCTTGTCTTTGCTTTTTTTGTAGGAGTTATACATTTGAATTTAGTCACTTTATCTTTTTTTATAAAACATAAAAACCGTCCATTCCCAAAAAGTTACAAAAACTGCTAATACCAAATATATTGAGATCAAATTAAATCAAATTAGCATAGGCTTAAAAGAGCCATAGTATTCTTTTGTCAAAGCATCAAATTGGACCCCTCTAGACAAGCGCCACACGTTACCGTATTTTTCGCAGTATAAGACGCACACAATTTTAAATGAGGAAGATCTAGAAAAAAGATTCAGGACCAAATACTGTAGTAAAATATTTTATATCAACTGTGTAAAAGTTAACAGCAGTTTTAAGAACAATTATATGCTAAACATGTAACATGAACAGTCAGTAAAGTCAGTAAACAGTAAAAGTAACAAAAAAAGGCTGTAATGTTTCATACCTGCTCCTTACGATCCGCGCTATGGTAGGATCGACGAGCAGAGATGGGCGATGACGTCTGCGCGCACCGACGAGTGTGATGGGAATTTTCCTATATAATACTATCATCTAGTGGTCATTTAGAGAAATGTAATTTGAGAAACTTTTAAGAGCACACGTCATACTTCAGTCCCGCCCTGAGAGGCTCGAGGTTCTTCTTCCAATGCGGATAACACTGGAAATGTAGGAAATGCATTGAGACTGCTAAATCTTTACAATAAATAGCTGCATTTGCTGTGTTCTCTCTCAAACGGTCTCCAGTGTTTATTATCAATTGAGAAGGTATATTTTGACCATAACAGGAGCTAGGCCGAAGCCGCGACCTCTCTTACGCCTCTTGCCTACGGCCGTAACCGCCCTCCGCTCCGCGGCGCTCTGCATTCGCCGTATAAGACGCACCAACTTTTCCCCCTCAGTTTTGGGGAAGAAAAAGTGTGTCTTATACGGCGAAAAATACGGTAATTAGTTTCAAAATACAACATACACTGAACAAAAATATAAATGCAATACTTTTGTTATGGTATGAACATTTTCCACATAAAATAATAATTTCCCTGAAATAATGTTCACAAATCTGTGTAAATCTCTGATAGTGAGAACTTCTCCTTTGCCAAGATGATCCATCAAACCTCACAGGTGTGCCATATCACAGGTTATTGCCATAGACTGGCCACAAGAAAAGGTCGCTCTGAAATCTTCAGTTGTGTTTTATTGGGGGGGGGGCATTGTGTGGTCACTCACACGACGCCACACACGCTGTCTACCATCTGCCCTGAACAGTGTAAACTGGGATTCATCCGTGAAGAGAACACCTCTCCAACGTGTCAGATGCCATCGAAGTTGCCCACTCGAGTTGGTTGCGACGACGAACTGGAGTGAGGTCAAGACCCCGATGAGGATGATGAGCATGCAGATGAGCTTCTGACGGTTTATGAGAATTCTTTGGTTATGCAACCCCATTGTTTCAGCAGCTGTCCGAGGGGATGGTCTTCAGACGATCTTGGAGGTGGACATGCTGGATGTAGAGGTCTTGGGCTGGTGTGGTCACACGTGGTCTGCGGTTGTGAGGCCAGTTGTATGTGCTGCCAAAATTTCTGAAATGACTTTCGAGACGGCTGATGGTAGAGAAATGAACATTCAAATCCCCAGCAACAGCTCTGGTGGACATTCCTGCTATCAGCAATTACACGCTCCCTCAAAACTTGCGACATCCGTGGCATTGTGCCGTGTGATACAACTGAAGATTTCAGAGCAGCCTTTTCTTGTGTTCAGTCTAAGGCACACCTATGCAACCTCTGAGGTGGGATGGATCATCTTGGCAAAGGAGAAGTGCTATCTATCATAGATTCAGACAGATTTGTGAACAATATTTCAGAGAAATAGTTATTTTGTGTTTGTGGAAAATGTTTCAGATCTTTGAGTTCATTTCATAAAAATGAGAGCGTTCAAACAAAGTGTTGTGTTTATATTTTTGTTCAGTGTATATTATATGTATAAATGCAATACATGTAACAAATAATGTTTTGTTACTAATGTCAGAACACGTGCAGAGCGTCTCCTGTAAAGCTTGATTATAATTGAACTTATATTTACTTCCAGACAACCAAACACACAATATGTAATGTTTACAAGATGTGTCTCTATTACACTTTCAGGACGTTTTTTTTAAAAGGATCCTCAGTTTCTATTGAATCTATGGAATGTGTGTTTGGAAAAATGTATGGGGATACTGTCTTTTAAACAATAATTTACTTTAATCCAATAATTAAAGAGAGTTTGTAAGCAAACCGTGTCTTGATCACCTGAATGTTGATGATCCGCATGTTGAATGAGCTGTGGGTGAGTGTCTGTGTGCTGTAGTGATCATTATCCTGCATCTCACGGGCTTCTGATGAGAGGAGATTAAAGAGGGTGAATCTGGGTCAGCCACTGCTCACTGCTGTCTCTGACTCCACAGCTCCGTTCCTGCTGTGGGAGAACAAGAAGAGAGGGAAGATGAGAGGCAAGATAAGGAGCTGGATGAGGCGCCCTGCTCTCATCCGCCCAAGTATGAGCTTTCATCTGATGCCAAACTCAAACAGGTAAAAAACCTCATCCATCCAAGACGCCATCCATCACATTCATCCATCCATCCATCCAGCCAGCCACCAATCCATTCAAACGTATCCATCCATTCAGCATCCAATTATCCATCCATCCATCCTTTATTTAACCCATCCATTTAAACGTAACCATCCATCCATGCATTCATCCATCCATCAAGCCAGCCACCCTTCCAGCCAGCCCACCATCCTCTATTCAACCAAATTAATCATCCATCCATCCATTCAAAAGTATCCATCCATTCAGCATCCAATTTTCCATCCATCCATCCTCCATTTAACCCATTCATTCAAACGTATCCATCAATCCATGCATTCATCCATCCATCTAGCCAGACCACCATCCAGCCACCCACCAATCCATTCAAACGCATCCATCCATCCTCCATTTAACCCATCCATTCAAAAGTATCCATCCACCCATCCAGCCAGCCCACCATCCTCCATTCAATCCAAACAACCATCCATTCAAAAGTATCCATCCATTTAGCATCCAATTATCAATCCATCCATCCATCCTCCATTTAACCCATCCATTTAAACATACCCATCCGTCCATGCATTCATATATACATCCACCCATCCAGCCAGCCCACCATCCTCCATTCAACCCAACCATCCATCAATCAATCCATCCAGAATCCAAATATGCATCCATCAAATAAAAGAAAAGTTTATAGGGATCCCTTTTTCTTTCTCTCCATCTTTAGATAGAGGAGCTGGAGCAGAAGTATGGTGGTGCGCTGGTCTCTCGGCGGGCGGCGTGTAAGATCCAGACAGCATTTCGTCAGTATCAACTGAGTCAGAATTTCCAGAAAATTCGGCGCTCTGTCCTGGAGAGAGGGATCCCACGACGCATGTCCATGCGGAGGGGGCGGGGTTTTTCTGCAGAGCGGGCACTGATGGAAGGATGCTCGCTCATGGGCATCCCGCTCACTCATTCCAGTTCAATGCCAGCAGGAAGCACAGGGACGTTAACACACCTGGAGGACACCTTCAGTGAGCAGGTATAGCACAAACATCACGGTAGATGTAGGCTATACCTGTGGGACATGCCTGTAGGACAATCTCTCTCTCTTCTTCCTTGGCAGGTTCAGTCACTGGCTCGCTCTATCGATGAGGCTCTGAGCAGCTGGAGCTCTGTTCACGATGATGATTTAGACAATCCTCCTGAAACCCATCAGGGTTCCATATCTGCTCCAGAAGGGCTCCTAACGGATGCCTCTGCACACCAGGATGCAAGTCAGAGTGAGAGCATACCCCGCAGTGCCAGCAAGCTTATGATGGCCTTCAGAGATGTGACGGTACAGATTGACAACCATAACTTCCGCCTCTCCTCCTCCATGTTGGAATCTGTTTCCCTTGGCAACGGAATATCTAAGGAAACCCTTTTAGAAGCACAGAACTCAGGCCAATCAGTTTTGTCGACCTCAGTGGAGCCTGAATTTCCTGCTCCACCACCCAGCGTGGAAGAGAAAGAAAACCAGCAGTCAACTGGATCTGAAAGCGCAGGGGTGGGACTGGAAGGAAAAGCGACCAATCAGAATGCAGCAGACCATGTGGAGAGCAGTTCAGAGATGGTGAGCAGCAGTAGCACCTCCACATCTGCGTGTGACACCATGATTTTGTCTTTGCCACGGACACACTGCCAGAATACACCCTGTGGGACGCTCTCTACCGATATCGCCCGGAAACGCCTCTACCGCATCGGACTCAACCTCTTCAATGTGTGAGTTCTCAGGCAATATATACACTTTTTAATGTTTTTTTGTACAGTAATTCTTAAAAAAAAAAAGAAGTAACTTTCGTCACTAAGGTATACTGGCATTTCCTTGCTCTCAGTGTTAGATGATGAGATAGAGGCCAGAAGACCCCATAAACTACTTTAAGGAAAATGGATTATAGATAAATCTGATACACAAGTAAAATGATTGTATATGTATCTATGCATGTAGTGTCCATGAATGCTGAGAAATTTTGAAGGTAAAGGGGCATTGCCAGCCTTCACTGTTCATCTCAGTTAGCCGAAAAAGGATAAAGAATCTTTTATCTTGGCAAAGTTGAGATATCGAAACCAAAACACAGATCTATCTATAATCACATGGCCACATGCTTATAGTCAGTGCTTCATTATACCATAAGGAGTGTTTTTCCAGGAGTGTCAATAGGAGAGAAAATGTCCAGGATCAGGATCTTTTTCTACCACTTTTTGCACAATGTCATGATCTCAACAATTTTTTGGAACATGGTTTTTGAACTTTCAGGGTTTAAGGCTATAATTTGGGGCATTTTAGGGGTTAAAAACATTTTAGGGGTTAAAAACAAGTCAGTCTTGGAGCTTCCTGAATTTTATTTTGGTCAACTTTCTGGTTAGATTAATTAATTTGGGATTATTTTAAGGATAAAGAGTGTCCTGGAGCCTTTTAACTTTTCAGGTTAAAAACATTTTTTGGGACATTTTTTTGCTAAAAAATGTTGATCTGAGAGAAAATAGTGCAAGTTCTTAAGAGAAGTATAAACTTTTTAGGGTTTTGAATGGAAGTAAGGCTTAATATTTTGTGTTAATGCCCCCCTAAATTATCAAAATCCAGGGTTTTCAAAAACCTGTAATGCTAAAAATACTGAATGTAATAAATTCTGAAATCCCTTGTTAGTATTATAGCAGGGCTGAGCAGAGGTGTGCGGCTGGATTTTGGTCATAATAGAGAATTTTAGGGTGAAGTTATTAACCATTTTCTGTTCAAAACATATTTGGGGGTTTGGCACTTTGCATACAGTCCCTAAGTGACCCTGTTGCAGTTGGCCGTGTATAGACGTGGGGGAAAACAGTTAAAAAATAGCATTGCAGCTTGTTAGCTACGTAACACAGCTTGCTCCGGCTAAAATTAAGCACTGCTTATAAAAATATGATAATACACTTTCATTTTAAAGCTTAATCTAATTTAAAATAACACGACCCCCTCACAGCAGCTGGATGCAGGCTGCAAACCTTTTTTTTTCTGCTGAGCAGCTGAACAATAAAATCTAATAAAATAAAAGAAAATAAAAGGTTTTGGAGCCAATTATGAAAAGAATAAAGAACACAAATGCAGACACAAAGATATCCTGCTAGAATCTGCTTCTACAATGATCAGGAGATGCTCAGTGCTAGGGGGAATGTACTCAACATTTTAGGCAATTACCCTCTAATAACAATGCAAATATATAGTGCTGAAATGTTTCGTTTTCCTTTTGAGGGAACTCCACGAAAAGCAAAGCACCGACAGTGCAGCGTTCCGTTACATACTTAACCGTAACGTTCAATCAGGTGTAAATCCAGAGCACAAGCACTTGGTACCTTGACTTTATCTTTGGTTAGTTTATAAATCTTCTCTTTATATCTACATAAATGGCAAAGAGACTTCCATTGGTGATTGATCAGAGAATGCTGAGCTTATCTCTGCATTAGAGTTTGAATTAATTGCTGCTCACTCTTATATTGAATACTACTAATATTTTGTATGATTGAGTGAAGTGTTCTATCCTATGGATGTGCAGTAGAAGCATTTAATTACAAGACATCGGTAGAGCCCAGGGGGCAGATTTGTTGACCCCTTTTTGAACAATGCCCCTTTTGTGAATTTATTAGTAAGCGCTGGTGCAGTCAGAGGTGAATTTGCAGATGAGGTTAGAGGAATATTGAATAATAGGTAATGAATAATTCTGTTCAAGAAAACAGTTTGAGAGAAGGACGCATTATAATAAACCTGATTTAAAGGGGCTTAGACCAGATAATTCTGGAATATTAGCATTCCCAAGAAGAAGAAAATACACGGTATGAAAAGAAGACTTGGCCGGGGGTACACTGAAAATACCTTGTAATGACTTTAGTTGTATGTCTGGGGTTGTTGTTATGCTGCAGAATAAATTCATAGACGTAAATCATAGAAGGTCCTGATTTTTTTGCATGATGGATAAGAATCTAACTGTATTTTACAACCTGACCAAATCTACAGTAGATGTGTTTACATGGGACCCACATGGTTTTTTTCAGTACTGAGCTGAGTATTGTCCAGTATTGTTTTCAAGGAAAATTAGCTGGATGTGTTTCATCTACTGCATCAAGTTTCCTTGGCTGCCCACTGCATCTACAGTTCTCAATGTTGCACATTTCTGTGTGTTTCTTCATTCTAAAGAGCTCTTGAAACCCCAATCTGCTTAGAAATCTTTGTCTGTGAGGGACCTTGTAAATGCACCTTGCTGTGCTCAATATTACCGCAAAAAGAAACCATCTTTTGTAGCAGATTTTGGCTTTTCCTCACTCGGTTTTAAGCCCTCTAGACAGTTGTTTCTGTTTCAGTTCGTGAATGGGTTTCAACATATATGTGAGGTTGATGATCAGTAGCACCTTTTGGGTTTTATTCACCTTTATACACCTTTCAAAACTTTTTTTCGGGTCATACACCTGACTTTAATCCTACTGTCACACAGATATCAGGCACAACAACTTTACAAATACTAGTGACATAACAATAACCAACAAGGAACACAATGAAACGGGGAGCCTGAATACAAAGGGGAATCAGGGATACAATGGTGTGAACAGGTGAATGCAAAAACTGAAGAGTAGCAACATGGTGAAAATGCTGTGATGCCTACAAAATCCCTGAATTTGTGCAGATGTGCCAATAAGAACTGGTCTGACAGAATATTGATTTGATTTCTAATTATAGGATGACAAAACCCTCCTAGAACTACTACCTTACCATGGTGGAGGGGTTTGCGTGCCCGAATGTTGAAGTTAAGTTGTCATGGGTTAATTGCCCCTGGGTCTCCCAAGGCAAACATGTCCTGGGTGATGGTCAAGAGCAATTGAAAGCCCCCAGTGGTTAAAATATCGTCAATGCCTGCAATGTCACCCGGAATGGCACAACGTGGGCCTCACCCTGGAGGTAGACGGGATGTTTGGTGGCCAACCATGGGGTGGCCCCCATGCAGCCCGATTGGGTTCATCTCGAGGGAGCAGCATTGGGCAAACCTTCCATCGGCCTATTCCCTGCTAGAGGGGCACTAAGGGGCCTGTCTGTAATGGGTGGTAGTAAAAGGCTGAGACATTGGTGGCCCAATACCCAGACAAAGAATCGCAAGGAATGTCACCTTGCTTGTGGGAAAGACACTGAGCTTGTGCGGGAGGCTCAGAGGTACCAACTAGTGATCATTGGGCTCACCTCCATATAAAGCCTGGGCTCTGGAACCCAATCCAGTGAGAGATGCTGGACTCTCCACTACTCTGAAATTGATTATGGTTGTTTTGGTTGCTTTGTGTTCTGGGCATATCTCTCTCGAAAGAGGCTCCTGGGAAGAGCTAAGACATGCTGGAGAGACTATGTCACTCGGCTGGCCTTGGAAAGCCTTGGTGTCCCACTGGATGAACCATGACGCCGTTCCGGTTTAGTGGAAGAAGACATTTACAAAAACAACTTATTTATAATTCTCAAAGCATTCTTTGTTTGTAGCATTTTTTACAGTTTCCTAAAGTTTTGGCACAAAAATATACATTTCCAAATATAAATCTACAAGTCTGAACAGCAATTAAAATTTCTAAAGTTGGCTTTCTGTGTATTCTTCAAAAAGATTATGCCTTGACCTATTTGCATCATGTAATGCACATTTGCTGATCAGCACAGCATGCATCTGAATGGAACTCATTGGGAGCTAAACGTGGAGTGCGACTTTGCCAAAAACTGCTACAATTGTTGGAAAATTTCCCTTATTTTCCCTCCAAAGTTAAATTTTTGGTTTCAGACGGAATCCGAGTTATCAATTTCTTGAATAGAGAAAGAATGAGCATAAATGAGAAGTATCAGAGCCCTGTTTTGCCACATGACAACAAAAGAACAACTGTTCTTGATGTCCTCCCAATAGCAACTCCTTGATGGTCGCCGAATCTCCTCACTCTGAAGGCTGTTGCGGCCTTAATCCTCGACGACGACTACCTATAAAAGGTTATCTGTAGATTAGCAAAATGACTGCTCTCCAGTTGTTGAAAGCTAATAAAAAATTATCAATTTGCATATTCCAAATAATCAAGCAGAGCCTGTAGGAGATCACTGAAAACTGTTGTGGTTTTAGAGTAAACACGACTCTTCTGTTTTGTCTACTCTAGACTGCCTCCTCAGGCCCTCTCAAATGAGACTCCAATAGCCAAAGCTGAACCAACTTTCCTTTATTCTTTATGTATTGCTCAATATCCTGTGACTGCAGCATATGCTCAATACAATTGAATTTCAAGCTTAAAATCTTACAATTAAGCAGCCATGATGTAGTTTCTATAATTAGCATCATGCACATGCTAAAGTCATCATGTCCATTAATGTATGCTTTCAGAAGTTTAATAAAAAGTGTAAATAAAAGTAATTTCCAATTAGTGTTTTGTTTGGCAAGCCTTTTTCCCGATGAACAAAGAGTTAAGTGCATTTCCCTTTCTCGTGCTCATACATGCTAGCACACACAATGGCAAATGTATACATACACACGCTCTCTACACTCGATTATACTCCCTAAGGGGGGATCGTGAGGCTTTTTCTCTGCTCCATTTTGTGTCTGGAGCTCTTTCAGACACACACAGCGAATAAAGCCAATCCTCAGAGGCTTCAGAGTGCATCAGCACTCAATTGAAAACTAGGATCAGATTCACTTTGACATGCTTGATGTGAGTTGCACCCCGGTCGCCATGGTAACCAGGTGATCTCTCTGGCTCTCTTTCACACAGA
Source organism: Danionella cerebrum (assembly GCA_007224835.1). Classification (NCBI taxonomy): domain Eukaryota; kingdom Metazoa; phylum Chordata; class Actinopteri; order Cypriniformes; family Danionidae; genus Danionella; species Danionella cerebrum. The sequence continues at coordinate 102,258 of SRMA01023908.1, forward strand.
GATGGTTTCACTAAGGCTGTGTGACTGAGGGACAATGATATTTAACAAGGTTTCTTTCATGCTTTGGATGAGTAAATAATGTTGCAGCTGCTCACTCGTGATGAACAGCTCATATTTGTGTTTGCGTCTGTGTTCGTTGGACGTGAAGGCATTCATTGAGTTGGAAACAATGCGTGTGGTACAGTGACGTCATGTCTGAGTTTAGCAATAAATAAAACACAGATAGAAAATACAATTTTTTCTCAAACTCAAAGAGATCATTATTTTTACTCTGACATCGTATTAAATAATGATGGAAGTATTCCCTCGTCACTGTTTTTTGATAAAGTGAACTTCCCATTTAGCATCAAATAAGTACACCCCACTACATGTATCAGTAAACCTTTAGTTTATTTTCAGAATCAACATTTTCTAAAAAATACTATGATACAAAATACTATATTGATTGCAAACAAGATTTGTTCATTTGCACACACAAAAATTGATTTTCATCAAAAATGGATGGGAATGGCAGTACTTAACAAAGAAAAAATCAAAAAAATCTGAGAGAGGAAATAATTTCTTCACACTAAAAGTTGAGGGCTGCAAGATCAGCAAAGCTTTACACATCAGTCAAGATACTGCAGGAAAAGTTATCCAAAAATGTAGGAAAGATGGAAGTGCAACCATCTCACAGAGATGTCCAGGCTGTGCATGGAAGTTAATATCTCTACACTGAAGGAGACAATGCGGCAATCGCTTCTTGCACTCGGTCCTTGTGCACTTTTCCAACACAAATTTTGTTCATTTTGTACCAAGATTTCCATGTGTGTATAATAATAAAGAGTGTGAGCTTTATGAAAAATCACTAGACACTGGATTTTCCAAAACATTTTCTGAGTCACAAAGTTAGAATGAATTAAAATATGTAACAAGTAAATGTTGGTAAAATTATTTGACACTGGCTGACAATCCCAGACATCAGACATTTCCTGTAGTTGGCACCAGATATGCACACATCCCATATGAATACATCCCAACTACTCTTTTCAGATCTTTCCAGAATCATTAGGTTTTGCAGATGATGAGTGGCAACTTTATCTCCCTCTGATTTCACCCGTATCCAAAGACTGAGCTTTTATTCAGTTCATCAGTTATTTTGTGTTCCTTACCTTTGCATATAATCTCACCTACTGTTGTCACCTTCTCATCTTAGCGATGATCTAATGCACAAGGCATCTTGGTGATTTGTAGATCCACAATCGTGTCCCTGACAACCTCTGGAATCTGTTTGATTGTTTCTGTGGACAGTTTCTGTATTAGGATTTGAGATTCTCTGGAAGAGGCTCTTATTCTCAGTTACTTGTTTAACAAAAATGGGCTAGAAATATTGCTCAATAATAAGGGGTCCAAAACGTAAAGTACTGCTGTAAACATAGAATGCTTTTAGAAATGGAAGTTTAAACAATTTATTTTCATCAATGAGTGCATACTTGAAACACTTGGCCTTGTTCTCACATCAGAGGCATCTGTTTTTGGCCGAAACTCCTCCATGAAGAGCATTTCTGGCCAGACTTCTCCAGACAGTAGATAGGTGTACAGTTGTCCCTCTGTGTTATGTTCCAGGACCACCTGAAAATCAGCGAAGTAGCAGGACTATATTTATTTTATTATGTTTATTTTCCCTTTATGTTTCTTCCTTATTTCCTTCACCAGTTGTAAAGCCATTTTTATTCCTCATGCACATCACGCAGGCTTTACAGCAATATTTTGCTGAAGTTGGCTAGTCATCAAGCTAACTTTGTTCTCCTGTCCGGTCTTGAGGCCATCCCATGAGTCTTGTAATTCTGTGCTCTCACTCTTCCTTGTGGGAAAAAGGAGCTTGCACCCAATTTATTTTGTGCCAAGAAGGAACAAACAAAAAAATGAAGTGTATTTAAAATCAAAGTTGATTTTTATGGTAATTACTTTATTATTTTTGTTTTCAGGTGATTTTTTTCTTTGTAATCAATTTATTTGCGTTCGTTTTAACTGAAGAGAGAGAGAGAGAGAGAGAGAGAGAGAGAGAGAGAGAGAGAGAGAGAGAGAGTTCACAATGAATAGGATTACAAACGTTGCATTTTAATTAATGCCACAATTGTAATAATAAATTGCGAATGAATTGCTTTGTTAATAAATTGTTTTAACCATGTATTTATCCTTGTGTGTCTCCACCTGGCAGCATTGCCTTAATATGACGGGTCTATTTTTTCTCGCGGAACACTAGGCAGGCTCAGTGAGCAGGCGGGCGCCGGTCTCTAACTCGTCTCGGGTTTTGTTTTTCTGTTAAACGACAATGCTCTGGTGTGCAGGAGGCAAAACCGGTAACAATATCATCGCTGTTGTGCTGCTAAAAGCTTGTCGTTTTTTAAAGTTGAAACTTTCTACAATCTCAATACGTAGCTAAAGCTAACTCTTGTCTTAAATCAGAGTCAGAAAACAAATCAGTAAATCAGTAAATTCAGTAGAACTGTTTATTTTATGCGATGTTAATTTAAAAGTGCAGTGCTTAATTGCTTTAAAAAACATTACAAAGTTATTCAGCCCTTTGCAAATTCACGCAAATTCAGCCAATCCCCGCGATTTATTTGCGGCCTTGCAATTTTATCCAATCACAGCGACTTTACCGCGAATTCGACCAATCAGTTTGCTCCGTCACTGTACGCGGCATTATTTTCACACAAAAGGACTTCTCTATCAGAGAAAGCCCGCATGAGCGCAAATACATCACACTTACCTACAAATATCACTGCGAAAGACCGTGCAAAGACATTCGCTAATGTTCTCCATGAAATTAGAGGGAAACACTTTTTCTCTGTGTGCAACATTGTCGTGGAACACAAAACAACTCGCCTGACCGACACTTCTCTACAGCAAAACACGCCAGAAGCATGTCCGTGCAAGAGCCGACACGGCAAGTGACTATCACCGAAGCTGTTGCTCGCAAATCCATCGCAAGCAGCGAAAGGAACAAGGTAAACAACAAAACTTGATAACGTTTGTAAAACTAGCTCTGTGGTGGTTTGCTTTTGTCAGTTGTCAGGCAGTACTTGCGTGGGCAAAGGTGATAGTGCTAGCGAGTATGAGAGGGGCAGTTAATAAACTATTTTTCATGCTTTCACACGGTAGTTTCATCAATCATTTATTCCAGTACATAGACGTAGCCGAGGCAACAAAATGCTAAAATTCCAAATATTTTGCGGGGGCAAAATGATTTTTTTTTCTTAATTGAACCTGCGCTGCAGCCTCCTGAAGAGGAGAGAGAGACTGTCGTCAAGGCATTGAGTACGTAACAAATGTTCTAACGCCTGCGCGGTAATGCATGTTGAAACACGCATGCGCGATAACTTACAGAACGCCATTCAGTACGCAATCAATGTTCAAACGCGCATGCCCACGATTACATTTTAAAGTCTATGGTTGAAACCAGAGATATTTTATACCTGGACAAGTGTTGTTTAAAAAGAAATAACATTTATATTGACACGGAATACTTTTTTGCTCTGATGAACCTGATTAGTTTGATGCCAAATTCTGGCATTCTAGTTCAAGTTCAAGTTCGTTTAATTTATATAGCGCTTTTCACAACAGACATTGTCTCAAAGCAGCTTTACAGTAAACCAACAAGATTAAACTCAACAAAGAGAAAAAATTGATTAATAAGTGGTGTATATGTCCCTGATGAGCAAGCCTGGGGCGACTGAGGCAAGGAAAAACTCTCTTTTTGGGAGAAACCTTGAGAGGAACCGAACTCAAAAGGGAAACCCATCCTCATTTTAGGCCACAACAATCACAAAAAAAATCCTGCGAAGTCCTGGAGGGACTGGTTATTCCATCTAACCCAATGTTAGGTGTTGTATTTAAACTAAAAGCTTTTTTTGGTGAAAATATTTGTTCATCAAAATGTTTTACTTTCAGAAAATGGTTCTTTGCTGAAAAAACCCAAAACTATTAATAGGAATAATAGGATGTATTTAATGAATGAATGAATTAAGGCAATCAATGATTATTCTACATGATTTGTTTGGTCCGGCCCAATGTGGCCTGCGAGCTCAAATGAGTTTGACACCCCTGCTGTAGGTACTAAACAGTAATGATATCTATAACAACAACAACAACTAATATGTATAATAACTATGATGCACTGAATTTGCGGTAGGGGAATCCTGGACTGAACCCATGCTGGTTTCTACCAGTTCATAGCTGATGACCCTGCTGGAGATCTTCCATTTTCGAGAAAAATAGGCTTCATGTGTCATTCATCTGCTGAACAAGTTTTCTGTTCTGAATACTACATCTATGATCCTCAATGATGCCCATTTCTTTGGGTTTTCCAAAGATCTTGAAGAGCACATTTTGAATCAGAGAGCTTTGAGAGCTTTTGAGATCTTGATGAAGTTTAGCTACCTTGTGTCTTGTTGTTGTGCTTAAGACTTGTTGTGATCTTAAGAAACTGTCTTTTTCAACCTCCTTTTGGTTGCAGAACCTGGTTTTACCTCGCCTAGTTTTAAGCCTCCTACACAGCTGTTTCTGTTTCAGTTCATGACTGGATTTCTATGCGCAGCTGTGATGATCATTAGCATGGTTTGGTATAATTGGTGGCTCATCCACCTGACTATAATGCTATAAAATCCCAGACTTTGTGAAAGTGTAGCTATAAGAAATGGTGCTGATTTGATGGGTGACACCAAATATTAATTTATTTTAGATTTTTCTTTTGTTTGCTCTCTTTGTGAAAAATCTCAAAACAATCTTTATTAATATTTCTGAAAGCATTTTTTTGTTCCCATGGGGCCTAAAATCTTTGCACAATACACGACATAAGTGCAAATGAGTTTATAGCCTGTCGTTTAAATTGAAATTGTTTTGCTCTCATTCTCTCTCACTATTGATTTGAAAAAAACATTACATCGAGGAATGGATCATTTCTTTGTCTGTGCGCAAATGCACAAAATCAGTAAGAAATCAAGTATTTCAGTATCATGTACCTACTGTACCTCCTCTTTTATCATGCAGAAACCCAGACAAAGGAATCCAGTTCCTCATCTCCCGCGGCTTCATCCCAGACACAGCCATCGGCGTCGCTCACTTCCTGCTGCAGCGGAAGGGCTTGAGCCGGCAGATGATTGGAGAGTTTCTGGGAAACAGCAAGAGGCAGTTTAACAGAGACGTTTTGGAGTGAGTACTGCCCAACTTTATTTCTTAGTTCTGAGTCATGTGTACGTATGAACTGCATGAATGTAATCTTTTATCACAAGATTGGGATTTTCTCTTTCTTTCACACAGCTGCGTGGTGGATGAGATGGACTTCTCCATGCTGGAGCTGGACGAAGCACTCAGGAAGTTTCAGGCACATGTCAGAGTCCAGGGTGAAGCACAGAAAGTCGAGAGACTCATTGAAGCCTTCAGGTGAGAATCTGAGACGCTGGTGATGTAATGCTTCTCCTGCCCCAAAAGAATGCAGTGTTAAATCAACACTGGTGGTGTGTGTGTGTGTGTGTGTGTGTGTGTGTGTGTGTGTGTGTGTGTGTAAATCAGGGTTCTGATCATGCATTGAGCGTGCGACACGCATATTTTACTGTTTTTACACGCCACATGCCACACGGACAAAAATGTAACACCAACAAAATACAATTACCTCAATTCAGAGATAATTAAGGTTAGTGACGATACAGAAACAAAAAGCAAACACAACTAATGACTAAATTTTCATTAATAGAATAGAAAAAAATGATGATTAAATAACTCTGCTCAGAGTCAGTTTAACTCTGTATAGAGAAGGACCAAATGTTCTCTTAATAGAGTAAATGTTATTGTATTATCAGCAGAATGAACAAGCCAGTTTAGGAAGCTCTGGTTCAATGCAGACTCTGAACAAATCCTCCCTCGGTGTGACGAGTTCTCGTCTTGCGGGGTGATGATTGGAAGCCCTCATGATCTAACCAATCAGAAGAAGAAGGCGTTCCATTATTATAAGCTGTTCCTTTATTCACTCACTGAGCCATTATTTACTCTCAACTACACGCCCATCTTGAAGTTCCTACTCAACTTTGAGCTCTCTCAACTTAATCCTTAGAAGCTTTTTTTCTTTTCAAAAAGCAAAAACTAAAAGTGTTAAGACAAAATAACGATTCATAAATCCCCCAAAGAAAAGCAAACAAAAGGTCAAAACAGTGTGAAAATTGTATAAAAAACCTTTTTACACTGTGTGCTTTTTTTGTGTCAGACCTTTGAAAAATACAAGCCATATCACAGGTCTTGTACTTCCAAGAGTTTTCTCTTCTTTTCACCACTTGATGGCACTGATGACACTGATTTGAGGTCTGTAAAATGAAAACGGAAAGGATATATACAAAACCAAGAATATTGACGCTAAAAACCTATTTTTCATTGCTGCTTAAAGGAACCAGCGCGTGCAGAGGCTTTTTTTAATTTAATAGAGTTTTAATTTGCACAGAGCATGGTTGAAATGTACAGACTACATTACAAAAAGTTTTAAATTGAAACCTTTGAAATTGATCCAAATTTTTTGACTAAATTCATAAAAACGGACCCTGTCTGTTTCAGGAAGGTACCTATTGAACCCATCTAGTGGGATATATTTTATTTACCTTCTGTTTATGAAATGGCAAGAAGAAAAATGGAAATTAAATCAATACATTTGTTTAAAATGTCGTTTTTTTTCCACAAGCCACTTCCTCTAGTATTAGGTAAATGTCAGTGAGTGGGAGGAGAATCCTGATAAATGATGCCACTATGTAACTATGGTTTCCTGCATTTCTTCTTCAGCCAGAGATACTGTATGTGCAACCCCGATGTGGTGCAGCAGTTTCACAACCCGGACACCATCTTCATCCTGGCCTTCGCCATCGTCCTCCTCAACACAGACATGTACAGCCCCAACATCAAGCCAGAGCGAAAAATGCTTCTGGAAGATTTCATTCGCAACCTTCGAGGTGTGTGCTGCTGTTTTTAAGTCAGCGATCTAATATTTGATTCCGAGTCTTGCCAGTGTTAATCAGCTTTCCATTATTCATCTTTAAATTAGCATTTTTTTCATCAGATGAGACATTGGAGCGTAGGCGTTGTGACTGTCTTGGACACATTCCTTGTCTCTGATCAGATCTGGTTTTTGATCCGTTGCCTCTTCCAGCAGATACATCACATACGGTGTCAGAGAGATGTTGAGAGACATTGCTTGACATCATCACGCTCTTGTTTACGATGATCTGTTCCACTGAGCAGCTTAAATTATGATCTAGGAGAGATCCTGCTGTAACAAGCTCATTTCCACCATGAAACAATATTTTTATCACATGATCATTTCTCATTCCAGCGTATTTCCAGAATAGAAAAGCAGTAGCTGGCTGTCAGGACATCTAGCACCAGTTAGCTATGGGAAATAAAAGTAAAAGGTCACTCTCTACAAAAGGCCATCAAGAGCACATAGTCTCCTTGGAAATTATTGCAATAAGTGGTTCATTTTTTTTGTTTTATTTAACACTGTAACAAACTAAAATAGCAGTATGTTTTATAAGAGAGACAGACAGACAGATAGAAATAGATCTATGTTATTTAGGGCTCGAAGACCGATAAAGGCATTAAACCCTTTTAAAATTGTTTGATTCTCTGAAGATGGAGAAGACACACACGCACACACACATCAAAACTGGTGAAAATGTATGTCTGATCGGGGTTCGAAAAGTGGGTTTGGCAAAAGGGCTCTATAGCGCTACCTAATAAATTTCAGCTTATGGTACATACTTCAGCTTATCCCCCCCTGCCGGGCGCGCCCCCCTCTTTGAGAACCACTGCTATAAGCTGTTTGCTGCCACAAAACTGATTAATCGTTCCAACATTCATCGTTCTGTCAGAATGTTTACGAGTTGCTGTAGCCTAGCTATAAGCTATGTTGTGATTGGTCAGACATGTTTCAGTTGCCTGCAGTGGCAGGGAAAATCAGCCGAGGAGTAAGAAAAGATACTTTAAGTCTTTTCGTTAGTAATATTGTTCGAAATATATTATTGTTTGTGCCATATGTGATGTTAAAATGCAAAGCTTTGTTTGACTGGTGACCCATGTTGCCATAAACAGGAAGTTGCTAATAAACTAGTCTGATCAGAACTGAAACTTACCATGCGTGTTACGAGTCCATGTCTGAACACATCTAATATCCGTCGAACAGTTCTTGCCTGGCAGTCTGCTGAATTTTGTTGTTTCGCCATAAATCAGGAAGTTGTTATAACTCAGCCATAAAATGTCTGATCAGGATCAAACTTGTCTTATATGCTAAGATTCGATGCCTGAACACATCTCTATGGTGCCCACATGGAATATCCCATTTACTGCTCTATTATAATTCTATTTCAGACTCTGATTGAAGTACATACTTGAAATTTGGAATACTTGTGTAAATAACCATAAGTTTCCAAAACTCAACAGGAAGTCAGTTACAGTGGTACCCCGAGATACGAACTTACTTGGTTCCAGGGTGACCTTCGTATCTCGAACATTTCGTATGTTGAAGCAAGTTTTACATCTAAAACGCCTAATCCGTGCAACGGCTCTCAGAAACTACAGTATATGTAGATGAAAACAATGGAAAACCAGAGAAAACGAGTTTCTTCAATCCTTAAATCTACACATTGTTAAAGTAATAAATGATCATAAAACAGAATAAAACACAAGCGAAATACGTAATACGTACACAATTGTGAAACCTTACATTGAGAGTGAAGCGATGTGTCGGAGGAGGTGGAACGGATGCTGAAAACATTACGGCACCACGTATGAAAGTTAACTTTCTCAAGATATTTTACGAATTACGAACACAAACACGGTTTCAAGCACAAGCGCAGACAGATGGAGAGACGCTTCTGAGAACGCGTCACTGGGTTTCTCTAACTGGCGCTACAGAACACCACTTTCAACGTTATAAACATTATTTCTTTTATGACACCTTGACTCTAACATTTGTTATAGTACATTATTGCAAATCTATACATAATGTTGTTAAAGTGTTTTGAAGCGTGTCAGCACCCGGAAGGACAACGCGACGTGACCCAGAAGTGCACCGTGACGTCATGACGTCGGGCGGAAATACAGCAGAACTGCTTGTGGTTGTTCGTATCTCGAATTTTTCTACGGATCTTGAAGCAAAAAATCCCCCGTTAGACTTTTCGTATCTCTAACATTTCGTAACTCGAAGCATTTGTATCTCGGGGTACCACCTCTAAAAAAAACCTCTAAAAATTGGTTAAATACAATTGACAGATTGGGAAATAGGATGTTAAATTGTGAAGCATTTTTAGGCAAACTATGAGTGCAAGGCAGCAATCAGACTCAAAATTTGACACCTAAACAGCAAGTTGGTATAATTCAGCCATATAAAGTCAGATTAGTCACAATGTAACCAATCCACGTCTGAGCGCATCTATACATCAACCTACATTATTGATTATAGCGCCACCAGGTGGCCACAGCAAATACAACATTTAACATTGATAAGGTGCTTCTTTTTACCAATTTAGACATGTGTGACAAGAATTTTGGCCAAAACGATTACAGACATATATTATTAGATGTTTTTTTATAACTTAATTTAACCATATGGTTCAGCAGTTTTAGGACTTCTCGCCTGAATACGTATCCTAAATAGGGCTTGCTCACAGTGGCGATGACACCAGAGGTTACTAATTAGTTTCTTGATAGTTTGGCACCAAAGCAGCAGAAAGCTTCCATTGTTTGTGTTCATACTCTACCTGCAGTGACCATAAGTAACATGATGCACTGACCTGCAGGAGTGGACGACGGGGCAGATATTCCCAGAGAAATGCTGGCTGGCATTTACGAGCGCATTCAGCTGAGAGAGCTTCGATCCAATGAGGACCATGTGACCTACGTGACTAGGGTGGAGCAAAGCATTCTGGGAATGAAAACAGTGAGTCAGCTTCACACCCATTAAACACAAAGGTCATGTAAATGTGAAAAGTGCATCACCTTTTGCTGTTCCACATTTGAAAAGGTGCTCGATGTCCGGGAGATGATGAACCCGATGACTCTTTACCCCTCCGTACAGAAGTGAATGCTTCTGTTTTGATATTCTCCAGGGCTTGTGATGATGCTTTAAAATCCTAAACGAACTGATCAATTTATTCTTGGATTTAAAAAACAACATTTGTGGTTGTTTCACCAAACGGAATGCGGATTCCAATTTATCTACTACACTCTGAAAATATTCAGATTTGATATGAAGGAATGGAAGGTCCCAGTGTTTTGCAGATTAGTGTTCATGTTCTGGACAGATTACTTTTTTGCCCTTTATTGACCTGACATAGAACAGCATCCATCAGGGCATAGTTTTTGGACCATTTTAATTTGCAAATTATACAAACCATATATCCCATATATTTAAGAATATGCAGTGGTGTGAAAAACTATTTGCCCCTTCCGGACTTTTTATTCTGTTGCATGTTTGTCACACAAAATGTTTCTGATCATTAAAACACATTTTAATATTAGTCAAAGATAACACAAGTAAACACAAAATGCAGTTTTTAAATGAATGTTTTTATTATTTAGTGAGAAAAAAATCCAAACCCACATAGCCCTGTGTGAAAAAGTGATTGCCCCCTTGTTAAAAAATAACTTAACTGTGGTTTATCACACCTGAGTTCAATTTCTGTAGCCACCCCCAGGCCTGATTACTGCCACACCTGTTTCAATCAAGAAATCACTTAAACAGAAGCTTCCTGACACAGAGAAGTAGACCAAAAGCACCTCAAAAGCTAGACATCATGCCAAGATCCAAAGAAATTCAGGAAGAAAAGTAATTGAGATCTATCAGTCTGGTAAAGGTTACAAAGCCATTTCTAAAGCTTTGGGACTCCAGTGAACCACAGTGAGAGCCATTATCCACAAATGGCAAAAACATGGAACAGTCGTGAACCTTCCCAGGAGTGGCTGGCCACCCAAAATTACCCCAAGAGCGCAGAGACAACTCATCCGAGAGGTCACAAAAGATCCTAGGGCAACATCCAAAGAACTGCAGGCCTCACTTTCCTCAATTAAGGTCAGTGTTCACGACTCCACCATAAGAAAGAGACTGGGCAAAAACGACCTGCATGGCAGAGTTACAAGACGCAAACCACAATTAAGCAAAAATAACGTTAAGGCTCGTCTTAATTTTGCTAAAAACATCTCGATGACTGCCAAGACTTTTGAGAAAATATCTTGTGGACTGACGAGACAAAAGTTGAACTTTTTGGAAGGAGCGTGTCCCGTTACATCGGGTGTAAAAGTAACACAGCATTTCATTAAAAGAACAGCATACCAACAGTAAAATATTGTGGTGCTTCAGGAAGGCTTGCTGTGATAGATGGAAGCATGAATTCTACTGTCTACCAAAAAATCCTGAAGGAGAATGTCCGGCCTTCTGTTCGTCAACTTGAGCTAAAGCGATCTTGGGTGCTGCAGGACAATGACCCAAAACACACCAGCAAATCCACCTCTGAATGGCTGAAAAAAACAAAATCTGACCTGAATTCCATTGAGATGCTGTGGCATGACCTTAACCTCTTAAGCCCTGAGGCCTATTTTCCGAAAATCCTATACTTTTACTTTTTAAGGCATTTCTCAGCTTTTACAAGGCCTAAACTGCAAATCTTGGTATCAAAATGAAGATAGGTTCTTGGGGAGTGGTGTGGATGAGTTAATTTGACAGTCAAGAACACTGGGTAAGAGTAATTGATGTTGGAATGGCTAAAAAATGAACTCCGCCTAAAAAAAAAACACATGTTTCCTCCAATATCTCCTTATTTTACTTATAACGAAGCAAATAAACACAATCAATTGTAACCACTACATGTCAAGAACATCTGTAGCAAGTTTGGTGTTCATACTACAAGAAACTAATATTCTGTAAAGGTTTTGATTGAACAAAGTTCAGGCGTAATCCATGTTGGCACAGTTTGGCACAATTTGGCACAATAATTGAAATATGGAAAAATCTTGTCCAAAGCTTCAGCTACGTTCATAGTCTTCTTTTCTTGCTTACGGGACATGATTTCAGCAAAAAAAACTCCTAAAGAAACGCTGTAAAGGGGGGGTAGAAGCTCATTTACGCCATCTTGCTGCGCTTTTGGGAACGTTTCACTCACAAACGCTTTGACGTCGAGCTTCTGCGTGTCCCTACCCCCCCGACCATCTGTCCAATCCGGGAGATCTATACATCGCTTGAAAGCTCTGATTCTATGGAAACCAATCAGCTCAACCATTTTGAGACTGACGGGATCGCCGACGAATCACACGACGCGCAGCGTGGAGAGACGTGCTCTTACGCACGGGGAGTCATTCATATTTGGTGACGTAAGAGGAGCACTGGAGCAACAGAAAAAAACACAAAATGGACTTTTCGCGAAGCTATCGACCGGACATAACAACAAACGGACTTTTATCGCTATGGAAATAACTTTTTGTTGAAAAAACGGCAAAGGTAAGACAAGATTTACATGCTTGCTTGGTTTTCGCTGGCGTTTTTTCGTGGAACTTTCGCTCCCTGCTCTGAAATACTTCATGCAATGTTAATGAGTTGCATATCACTGGATTCAGCTGGTTGTTAGCTTTCATTTAATGTAATGGGTTTGGCGTTTCCGTTTATATTGTGGATACATATCGCACATAAACAAAAACGTGGTCATGAATTATACTCCGGACATGTTGTTGTTTATTTGCATGGCGTTCGAGCTGTGGTTAACGGATATGAAATTGAATTAGATACGTTTTTAGAGGAGTTTCCGCTGAACACAACAGTATTTAATATGTGTGGGTTATTCTCAGGGTTCGTGAGCTATGAGTGAAAATGTAACGCACAAGGGGGCAAGTCCCCGGTACCGGGGACTCTCGGGCTTAAGAGGTTAAGAAGGCAGTTCATGCTAGAAAACCCTCAAATAAAGCTAAATTACAACAATTCTGCAAAGATGAGTGGCCAAAATCCCTCCAGAGCGCTGTAAAAGACTTGTTGCAAGTTATCGCAGACGTTTGATTGCAGTTATTGCTGCTAAGGGTGGCCCAATCAGTTATTGGGTGCAGGGGCAATTACTTTTTCACACAGGGCTATGTGGGCTGTGAGCACAAGAAACCCAGTGACGCGTTCTCAGAAGAGTTCTCTCCATCCCTTTACAAGCTTTCAGTACTGTTTACACATTCGCTTCAAACCGTGTTGGTATTCGTGAAATATCTCGAGAAAGTTAACTTTCATACGGCCGTAATGTTTTCTGCCATCTGTTCCACCCCTGCCTCCAACACTTCGCCTCACTTGCAAGGATTCACATTTCACACGCGTACATATTAAATATTTTTCATGTGATTTATTCTGTTTTATTATCATTTATTACATGAACAATGTGTAGATGTAAAGATTGAAGAAACGTTACTTGATTTTTCTCTGGTTTTCCATTTTTTTATCTACTTATACTGTTGTTTCTGAGAGCCGTTACAAGGATTAGACGTTTTACATGTAAAACTTGCTTCGAGATATAAACTGTTCGAGATACGAAAGCCACCCTGGAACGGATTAATTTTGTATCACTATAGTCACACCTGACTTGCGCTCTGATAACAACTCTGATCACAAAAAAAAGAGCTCTGATCACATGACCAAGGCGGAAGTAAATACGTAGGGAAAACTACGAAACGAAGCGAAAAGACATAAAATAAAGGCATTAATATAACTGTAGAGATTCCGTTATGGTTTAAATGATAATGACATCATGGAACCTGGAGAAGCTGCTGCTTAGAAGCTCATGACATCATGGAACCTGGAGAAGCTGCTGCTTAGAAGCTCATGACATCATGGAACCTGGAGAAGCTGCTGCTTAGAAGCTCATGACATCATGGAACCTGGAGAAGCTGTTGCTTAGAAGCGGATGACATCATCACAGAACTCATTAGAGCTAGCAGAAGTGTGGTGGTCTCAGTGTTGAAGGATCAGAGCTTGTTTGTAGATTTTCCTGATTATTCAAAGGATTCTACTTCAGCAAAGATGGCTCAAGGAGAACATCCTGGAAACATCCCTGCAGCTGATGACGGCGGGGCTGGTCATTTTGCCGTGGGACCACAATATGTGATTTCTACGACCTTACGACACGGGGGCATCGAACTGGATCTTCCAGACATTCACATTCCCCATCACTTAATTGCTGCACACAATAACATGGTTTTCATGTGGGTCCAAGAAGCGCTTGCGCATGTGATCAACTACCCTCTGATGCCTGGTCCTGAGTATAATCCACTGCTCGACCTGCTGGACCACAATGCAGATTACTGGACCATTGATATCAATTCAAGTGGTGACTCTCTCGCAGTTTCCTTTATTCCAGTACAAAACACAGTACCACAAGCAGTCGAGGAAGCAGCAGAGAGACCAGCGCAGGAACCAGCAGAGAGACCAGTGCAGGGAGCAGCAGAGAGAGACGGGCAGGGACCAGCAGAGGGAGCCCTGCAGGGATCTGAAGAGAGACCCGTGCAGGGACCAGCAGAGCAATCAGGAGAGGTAGCCAGGCAGGGATCTGCAGAGAGACCAGGAGAGGGATTAGCGGAAGGTCCTGCAGAAGGATCCACAGAGAGACCAGGAGAGGGACCAGCGGAAGGTCCAGCGGAGGGACCTCTTCAAGTTCCTGAGGATCAACCTCAAACATCTTCAGCTTCTGACTATAACTCTGACTCTGATCCGGACTATGTTCCTGACATGGACTCACTATTTGATTCAGAGTCTGTGTCTGAGTCAGACTCATTTTCTGAATCCGACCTATTTTCTGATTCAGAGATATTTTCTGCTGAATCACTTGATAGAGATACGGTGATGCAGAACATTCTGCAGCTTCCCGTCAGCTCACCAGCAAGTAATGTGAGATCCAAGAGATCCACATCAACCAGCGGCCAAAGTCAAGCTGAAACAACAGGCTGCACTAAGAGAAGAAGGAAGAGGGATGACAGTCTGGAGGAAACAGAACCCAAAAGAAGAAGATCTGAACGGCCGGATTCAGACTCTGGTTCCTGGAACTCTACTGTCCCATCTAAAGCATCAAGTGATGAAATATCATTTGATAATGAACAGCCTGGACCTTCTGGGCTTCACAACCGCGAGATCCTGGCACCTTCTCACCAAAGCTCTAGGAGACCGACTGATGTGACACGAGGCGAAAAAAGAAAAAGAACATCGTCTGAAAGCTCAGAGAGAGAAGGGCCAAAAAAGAGGAGAACAGACGACATCTTTAATCCGCAATCTGTGTGTGGCTCAATATTTTCTCCTGCAGCATCTCACCGAGAAGCTCCCGGAGATGATG